>JXCR01118786.1:177342-191698 GCA_002079205.1 Phalaenopsis hybrid cultivar
GGGGGGGGGGGTTTGATCTAGGATAAGATTAGAGGTGTAGGAAATTTCTTCATTAGAATATATGTTTTCAATAGAAACTCTTTAGATTTCAGGTTGAGTCAGCATCTGGTGAAAGTAAGCGACAACATCAAGAGCAATGGTTCTATTATGATAGAGCCAAATTTCTGTAGAATTCTGAATATTATGAATGGTATTACACTGTCTTCTATGCTTAATACATGCATGATAATATTTGGTGTTGTTATCCCCTTCCTTGAATGACTTATGACATCTTCTTGCTTCAAAAAATTTATCTTGTCTGTCAATATCAGTAAGAAGTTTCTCTTGAGCAGGGTTATCAACTAAATCAACTCCGTTTTCAAAAGTAGGCGAGATAACAAGAGATTCAATATTTATATTCGTAGCAGGTAAAGTGGTATGAATGGTGTTATGAGAAGTTTTGAGTTGAGGATTCATTAAAAAACAAGATGTATTTTGATGGCCAAACATAGAAATAACTTACACACTTTAGGTACTAAAGCTTTACACAATTGTACTGATGTTAATCCTAATCATTTACAAATTATTGAAGGTACTGTAACCCTACAGAATTGCACTGAGGTTAACCCTCAACCTATGCATGTTCATGATGGTACAATTTTAGCTGAAAATTTGAATGTGCATCTTGCTAGTGTGGCTTATGAGGAGCCTGTGGAAACAACATTAATAGTTCATAATATTACAGATATTGGAAATTTATTTCCCCTATGACTTTTCACTCTCCTATTGCTGGAGCTATTTCTGATACTGTTTATATTAATTCTACTTTATCTAATGTTGCTATAATATTGGAAAATGAATGGCAGGTGCAAAAGCATTCTCGTAAAAAGGCTAAACATAATAATGAGCTAACTAGACTCAATGCTAGTAACATTATACTGTAAGGAATATACCACTTTGATGGGGAACAGTTGGTCAACCCTACTAGATCTTCTAGAAGGGTTGGCTCATGTCATCATGTTTAACATTATGATTTGGATTATTAGGGGAGTGGCGAACCCTAACTCCCTTGATAGGCTCATAAATCTTTGTAGGGTTCATAAATTACTCATTTTTGTTATTTTGGAGCCTTTGGTTCATGTCAATAAAAGCAAAATTTTGAATAATTTCAAAGGTTATCGTTCTCACTGCAATGTCAACAATAAGATTTAGGTTTTTTGGAGGCCTCTTGTAACTCTTTCCATTATTGCCGATGAGAATCAATATATTCTTACTCAAATTAGTTATGCGGATTTCCAAGGGTGGGGCGCTTTTGTTTACTCTAGCTCTCGTTTTCATGATAAAAATCTGCTTTGGCAAAAAAATGAGTTTATGGGCAGCATTATTAATGAGAATTGGTTCGTTGGCGGTGACTTTAACATGATCATGAAGCCTATGGAAAGAAAAGGTGGTGGAAGTGCTGAGCCTGCTCTTATTAATAAATTTTTTAACTCAATTTCAAATGCATGTCTTTATAACTTAGGATATTCTAGATCTCCTTATACTTAGAGGAGGGGATTTCTTTATCAGAGATTGGATCAGTTTTTGGCTAATTCTACTTTTATATGTTACTTTCCTATTGTGAAGGTGCAACATTTAAGTCTTGTTACAACTGATCATAATCCTATTTTGCTCACTTTAACTTTCACTATTAAACTGACCATATCTCATTTTAAATTTTTAAATTTTTGGACTTCTCATGATACTTATCTTAGTTTGGTGAATCAAGCTTAGAAATTTGATGGAGTTTGGACTACATGGTTCATTTTGTGGAAATTGCATAAGAAGATGGCGGCTCATTTTATTAAATGGAATTACCAGACCTTTAGTAATGTCCATAAAAAAGTGCTTGATGCTCAAAACATTGTTGATTCTCTGGAAGCTCAGCTTGATGCTTCTCCTGTTTTGATAGACACTATTACTCAGGCACATATTGCTTTAATGAATGCTATTGCTATTGAGGAAAATCTGCTTAAGCAGAAGGCTAATGGTTCTTACTTTGTTGTAGGGGATAGAAATACTAAATATTTTCATGCCACACTTAAGTATAGAAGCAACTTCAATAGTATTTTGAAAATTTAAAAGGGTGATGAAAGTATTTTAACTTGTATGGAAGAGATTGGTGATAATGTTGTGGCTTATTTTTCTGAGCTTTTTCAAACCTCTACTCCTAATATGCTTGTTGACCACACTAACTTTGTGGATGAGTATACCTATATTAATAATCTAAATTTGATTTATCCTCCAGATGAGCAGGAAATCCTTAATGCATTTAAATCTATCTGCTCCAACAAGGCTCCTAGGCCTGGTGGCTTTTCTTCTACTTTCTATATCCATTCATGGCAGGTTATCAAGAAGGAGGTTATTCTTGCCACACAAAGCTTCTTTCTTAGTGACAATCCTAGTAAATATTTTACCTCTGCTTTGATTGTGCTCATACCGAAAGGTAATGATAAGATATCCTAGGACAATTTCCGTCCTCTCTCTCTAACCACTGTGATATCTAAAGTTATGAGTAAAATTATAGTGAATAGATTGCAGCCTCATCTTTCAAATATCATTACTGCTTATTAAGGGTATGTACATTACTGATAATATCCTTTTAGCATAAGAGATTATTGAATTTTTGGACAAAAAATGCAGGGGAGGAAACATGGTCCTTAAATTGGATATTAAAAAAGCTTTTGATACTATCAACTGGGACTTTATTATAAATATTTTGCAGGCTAAAGGCTTTTAACAGGACTTATACTCTCTTATTTAGAGGTGGATTTCTAATAATAGCTATAGTGTAATGGTTAATAGTAAAGCTCATGGTTTCTTTTCTGCTAACAGGGGCATTAAATAAGGAGATCCCCTCTCTCCCACTACTTTTATCATTTCTTTTGATTACCTTTCTAGGCTAATCAATAAGTTGTATTATGAGCACACTTATATTAAATATTCTCACAAGTTCAAAATTAAGGTGAGTCATCTTACTTATGTAGATGATGTTATCTTGTTCTTAAACACCAGCAAACACACTATCAAAGCTACAATGTCTTTGCTGAAAGCATTTTAAAATACATTTGGTATGAGGTTTAACTTGGCTAAATGCTCCATTTATTTTGGCAAGGGTGTCTCTTCTAACACTCATATTTGGGCTTCTAGTTTCACTAGTTGTAAAATCTCAGAGCTTCATATCAATTACCTTGGGGTCAACATTCTTAGAGGCAGAACCAAGCAAACTCAGATGGATGAGGTTATTGATAAAGTTAAACTAAAGATCAAAGATTGGAAAAAAAAACTTTTATCTCCAATGGGGGTAGGTTAACTCTGTTGAAAAGTGTTCTATGTACACTTTCTCTCTACACTATGCAAGTCCTCAAAACTAAAAAAAGCACACAAAAGAATTTTTAAACGATCTTTAACAAATTTCTTTGGATGGGCTCAAGATCTTCTATGAGCTGGACTAATTGGCAGTATAATTGCAAGCCTCTTTGTATTGGTTGGCTTGGTTTTAAAACTCTGCAACAAACTATTGATATTAACATGCACAAACTTTGGTTTAACTTTTTCGATTGGGGGAATCTTCATGGGCTAAATTTATGCTTTATAATTATTGTAAAAATATGCATCCCTCCAGAATCAATTGGAGAGTGGGGGATTCTAAGCTTTGAAAAGTCATTATTTCTTCACGTGATGTTGCTTCTCATTTTATATTTTGGGTTATTGGGGATGGCAATTTGTCTTTCTGGAATGATGAATGGGGCATTTTGAAATTTTCTACTTTGCTAACCGTGGGTTATGATGCTAATTTGATTGTCTTAGATTGCTTGATTGATGGGGGTTGGAATTTAGCAATGTTGAATTCCTTAATTGGAGATTCTGCTCCTGTCATTGCCACTATACCTATATTTGTTCAAGATAAGAATGTCCCTCCCTGGAAGCATCCTATTAGATCATCTATTACTAAACTGTTGTACTCGGAACTGCACTTTTTTAATCCTTGGAAATGGCATGCTTATACTTGGAATAAACACATTTCCCCATCTATATCTTTTTTTTTTTCTTTGGAGATACTTTCATAAGCTGCTTCCTCTTGATGATATTTTGAAAATGAAAGGTTTGAAACTGGCTTCCTTTTATTATATATGTAGAAAGGATGTAGAATACTTCAAACATTTATTTTTTGATTGCCCCTTTGCTAAAGAGGTTTGGCATCGTATTGGGTGCTACTTTGGTATTACTTGTCCCATAAATTTGACTATTAAAGTTGTTTTTGGAACTTGGAAGGAGTTTGACCCTACTTTCAAGAAGAACTTCTATTTTCTTGTTATTATTTTATGGTTCATCTGGATGGCTAGAAATAGTCATAAATATCAAACACAGTGCCACACTCCTACCATTTATATTTTAACTGTGGATTTTTTTCAAATATCATGGAAGTTATCTTTTGGCCATGCTTCCTCTCCTACCGTGGGCAGGGGTAGGAAGCCCATTTTGATTAAATGAGAACCCCCCTCACCCCCCCAATGGCTGGATTAAAATTAATATTGATGGGAGTTATTCTTCTGATTATACTAGTATGGGAGGGCTGATCCACGATGATTATGGCAAATGTATTGCTTATGTTGCCTCCCATTCGATTGTTATTTCTTCTCTGGAGGTTGACGCTAATGCGGCGCTTGTTGCAATTCAAACTGTTATGTCTCTCAATATTCTTGGTATTGTATTGGAAACTGATTCTGAAACCTTATTTAACATTTTAATGGCTAAGCTTAAACCCCCTTAGCATATTATATCTTTAATAAGAAGGATTTGGCAGATTATAGAGAGGCAACACCTTAATTTTTGTTTCTCTTTTCCCTATAGAGAGGGGAATAAACATGCAAATTGGTTGGCAAAATGGCGTGTGCAAAGTGCTATTATGAGGAATACTCTCCCACCTACGTTGCATACACACATGAGTAATGATTTGGAAGCTCCATACAATAGATATTAAACATGCTTTGGTTAATGGTTGCTAATTTTGGTTTCCTTGGACATCAGTTTCACTTCAATTCTTGCAAGGATGTTGTCAATTCGTTTTAGTCCAAGCCGTGCCTTTTGAATCTTGGTTTTAATGTTTTTTTGCTGGATCTTTTAATGCTTCCTCAGTTATTGAATTTGTGTTTTTTTTTTTGGGTTTACTGCGATAGTTTTTGGTTTCATGGACTGGATAATTGCTTTAGCTTTGTTTTGGGCTAGCTATTTTACATTATTAGTGTTTTACATCTTTGGGCTTTGTTTTGCTGTTATTGGCTATAATTCCATGGTTGTGCCCTCTGCTGGAAAGATTATTTAGCTCACTTGGTTACTGACTTTTGGCGCTGGTGGAGCTGCATTGGATACCTTTGAATATTTCATTGTGTTTTGGAAGGATGCTCAAAGACTGTTTTGGCCAAATTTAGGTTTGTAGGAATTTGTGCTGAATTGGGTGTTAATAGGCTGGGATTTCTCTTTGAGCTGGATTACTGGTGTTGTTGTTTTTAATCTCTTTACTGTTTTGATTTTTTGCTTTTATGGGAATTTAGTAGCTAGCTGCTTGATTTTGCTTGCTCATTGTCTGGTTTTGCCTTCCCTTGTTAGGATGGATGTTTGATAGTTTTGGATTGCTTGACTACTGTAAACTGTGTTGCATTTCATTAATTTGGGTTCCTATCTACAATATGCTGACATTATTTGCCTTTACTCAATGCCATCGTGGCTTTAAATAGTTGGATGCACTACCTGACTTGTACACACTGTTTTACTAGTTTAAGGGAGACCATGTTCTGTTGCCTTGCAATCTCTATGAAGACTTATTTTCTTTGCCTTCCTAATTTTGAATTCTGCAGGTTGCTGCTACACTTTTTATATGCAGAAATTATTCTAACCGATTGCAGGATTGGTCTCATCTTCTTGCTACTCTTTTTGGACATTGCACTCTCTCCTTCAAACTTGTTCTCCAATACTATCGTATACATGGGGTTTGGTATTCATATGAATTTTTTGTATACTTTTTCTTTTAGTATACATTTTGTACTTCTACATGTATTTTTGTTTTTTTCATGGAGTTTTACTGTGGACAGTGGAACCTCTATGATTATGATGTATTTATTTTGTTTTTAGATGGGGATCCACTATCCCTCCCTGAGTCTATAATCTTTTTTATTTATTAACGCGTAAGGAGCCACAAGATGCTCTTATATATATATATATATATATATATATATATATATATAATGTCCCTCCAAAGCAAGCAACGGGATTCCGATTCCAGCGACCGACAGCTTCCACAGGATCCCCCCCCCAAAATTAGTGAAGTTGGTCCCGCACTGGGTCCTAAAACTTTACTTTCCTTTCATCTCTTTTCAGATTTGGTTTGCTACTTTGCAAATTAAATAAAATTGTTGCATGTTTTCTTCCTCTTTAATTTGTCTTATGTAATTAAAATTTCCCTACTTTCAAAATGATTTCACTAATCTTTTTAAATCCTCATAAATCAAAATTACATAAAGACTTGCCCAGTCTATAGAGCGACCTTTGTTAATTGTTACTATTTGCACTAGAGTTACAACGTATTAGCCAAATAACTAAACCCAGAGCTTTTGTTTTGAAGCTAAGGAAATGGCGTTCCCTATGCTCAATTTCTCTTGCAACCTGCAGACAAGTCGCAATGCTATCAAGTTTGGAGCCAGATTCAATGAACTTGAAGTCGTGTTCAGAAAGGCTGCCTTTGCAATAATACAAGTTGCTGCTCCGAAAGTTGAGAAGTTTCCTGCTGAGTTCAACTAGAACTGTCCCCAGGATTTCCCTTCTTATAAGGAGGTAAAGACTATTGCCACAATGGCACCTGCGAAGTTTGTTTATCCCATTTCCACTAAGGGAAAAGAAGTCATGATTATTGAAGATACAATTCAAGGATTTGTTGTTCCTCCATTGGTATTTAAAATTTGATCAAGTTCGAGAACTGCGCCATTAACTCGATCACAAGAAGAAACCGCAGTCAAAAGATTCAAAAGGCTGCTAAAGCCCATATTTCTGAAGAGGTGTCTGTTAATAAAATCACTCATAAGGAGGAACTACGATTGTTGGAGAAATAACTCCTTCTACGAGGGAGGAAGTTCCATCCCCTAATGGACACCAATGGGTACAAAAGTATCCAGAATATTGCAGCTACTTTACAATAATCTCATGGACATGGTGGGGAGAGGAAGAAGCCTACTTCTATCCCCTGAGTCATTACAGAATTCCAGAAACTAGCTAACAAAGAGGGTTGTTCAGTCAGTGAATTTCTTAAACGAGTGGGAGGTGCAGTATCCCCTCAAATGAAGAAAGAAATTCTAAGAGATGTCAGATCTGCTAGACGATCTCAAAGATCAACTAAAACTTTGCCTGCACACATTCCCGTCAGGTTTTTCTTGGGAACCAGTGTTGACACTACCATCATCACCACTGATTCTATCGTCACTGCTCCAAAACCTCCAGGCCCTCAACCAATTAAGTCACATCTTGGTCTAAGAATTCTACCTGTTACCAGTCATAAGGATGTTTCTAAAGTTCTGAAGGAAAAGATGAAGAAGTTACTCTATATTGTATCTGGTCTGCACCATGGGGAGCATGCCTCTCTCCAACATGTCGATGCCTCTATTGAGACACCCTGTCCCAAGACATCACTATCGAAGAAAAGGGTATGGGTACCAAAGGTTGCTATACCAATATGGTTCACTTAGCCTGTAGGGCAGGATCTTGGAATGAAGCAAGGGTCCGTAGTTTCGAACATCGTTGTACCTAGTGCTACCAAGTTGGATGAACAAGTGGAGGATGTTCAGCAGAGTCCCCCAGATCTCAAGATGATAAGAGAATTAATAATTGAAGAAAAGGTTGAGAAGCTCATGGTAGAGATTTCTAAGTTAACCCGAGAACATGGAGTTTTTGTTGATGATGACGACGAAGATTTTTGCTTTAATGACTATCTCGATGAAGACTTCATTGGATATTCATGTCATCAAAACTAGACCTGCTGCATCTACACACGACGCCCAACCTCTTTTTGATGGGAAAGTCATAGATGATCTGCTTAGGACTATCCTACTAAGGGATAAGCAAATAAACCAAATGGTGAAAAAAATGGGAGAGATGGCCACTACCATGGATATTATGGTTATAGTTCATGGACAGTCTCAAACACATTAGTTTGCTTCTCCAGAAGTCAACCAACTAGAAATTGTACACATCACCAATGAAAGGAAGGAAGTTACCTCAACTAATAGAGATGATCAACAAAAGAAGGACTTTGTCCAAAGCGTCATACCAGAAAAGGAATTTACACAAATGGTTAAACAAGTTCGGGAGATGTTGCCCCAATTTAAGGGTGGTGCATTGATTTTAAAGGGTAGATCCTACTCGGAGGAGTTCAATGTAGTACCCTACCGTAAGGGTTTTGTGTCACCAAAATTTAAGATATTTGACAGAACTGAAAATCCCAGACAGCATATAGCGCATTTTAGAGCTAGTTGTGGCAATACTAGAGATAATGAAGCCTTACTTTTCTGTCAATTTGTCAGCAGCTTATCAGGGATAACATTTGATTGGTATGCCTAGTTGCTTAAAAGATCAGTGAGAACGTTCTCCGAATTAGAATAGTTGTTTGTAAAGAGATTTGCTGGAGCACAGCTGTTGACCTCACTTTTGGTTGAGATTTAGTTCTCCCTCTTTAGTAGCCTGAGATCTAGCCATAAGACTTTCTTGTTGACTATTCCTTGAAAATTAGAAAGGAACCCTCACCATTAGAAACTCTAAACTCCTTTTCGCTCAACCTGAAATTCCACATATTGGTCCTAACCTCTAGTACTTAGTAGGTGGGGTCAGTATGGGGGATCTCAAGGAGAGTCCCTATAGGACTGCTTGACCTTAGGTTTGACTCTGGGTGTTGGTCTAGAGTCAGTTCACTCACTATACCCAATATCACCCACAATCACTCACAATCCCTAAATCCAAAATTGTTGACTTTGATCCCTTAATCTTTTGGGAGACTCATGTAGATGGTCCCCTAGATCTGTTGGCCCTAGGCTAGGGTTTAACTAAAATCAGTACATAGAGGACCCTAATGAGGACTTCATTGGTCCATAGCTCATACATGGTAGTTGGCACCCCAATTCTACCAAAATGTCCAACTTGGCCTTCTGCCCCTAAATCTACCCAAATTACCCAAATGCCCTTAAAAACCTAAATTTGGCCAAAATCCTTAAATTCACCCAAGATACCCAAATTTGTTAAAAAAATCATTTCAAACCATTTCAAGTTACCTAAAGTGCTCAAATCCACCAAAAAATTCCAAAATTACCAAAATACCCCCAAATTTTCCAAAAATACAAAAATACGCTTGGCACCCCAAACTTTACCAAAACCTCCAAAATCACTTCAAATATCCCCAAAACAAAATTGGACCCTTCAATTGAACCCAATTTGGTCAATTTGACCATTCTGACCAAAACCCCCAAATTGCCTTTAAAGGCCCAATTTCCCCAAATTCACCTCAAGTGTCCATCAATTTGGCTCCAATTCCCCTCAATTTCAATTCTAAACTCAAATTCATATTTCATTTGATCAATCCAAACCAAATCCAAGCCTAATTGGCCCATGCTTTAAGTTCAATTTTGATCTAAGTTAAACCCTTAATTTTAGCCCTTTGAATTAATCTCACTTAATTGAACCCCATAGCCAACTAAATTTGCCCAATTTGAATCCCAAACTTTTCACACTCCTACACATCAAATTTAAACTTCAATTTACCTTGGAAAAGGCTCAATTTCACTTAATTTCAACCCATATTTTAAATCCCCAAATTTGCCCCAAATTGGCTATGTCTCCAAATTCCACCAATTTGAATGCCCTAATCCCAAATTGACACCCAAATTATATTGAAAACTCTTCATGATATTCCTATAGACCATTTTAAACCGTTAATTTGGACTTAGCCCAAGCTTAGCCCAACCTAGACCCAAGTCTAGTCCAACATTCCCAAATTGATCAAAATCTCAAAATCCTTGAAATTGAGCTTCCAATTAAACTTTAAATTACTTCAATCCTTCACCAAAAATCTTCATGACAATCATTTAAACAATGTTGAGCAATCAATTGGGCTCAAATTCATAGCTAGCCTAACCCAAACCCAACTTTTAGCCATTTTAACCCAAACTTGACCCATGTACCAAAATTGACTTAGCCATGCCTATGCCACCAAATTGATGACTCTACAGCCACCAAGTACACCCTATGGACCAAACTACACCCACCTCAACTAGCTAAGATGAGCTATGGACCAATAGTCCCTTAATTTAAGTTATTTCACCGAATATTTGGCCTAAACTCAAATATCTTCTTCATCATCACTTACCCTTTGGAGTAAACCTTCATTAGCAGCTCCCTGACCTCCCTGAGCAATGAAGTGACCAAACTCTAGCTAGCCACCACCTTAGCCTCTGGAAATAGCCACCCCATGGGAGCCCTAATTGGCCAAAAACCCAAAATTAAACCTCCCTGACTTGGCTCACTCCCATTGGCCATTAGAGCCTTTCTTCCCTCTACCTTAGCAAGTTTTAGCACCCAACTCCAAGCCTTGAGCTCCACCAGGTAGCCATGGATTTAAATGGAACTCTCCATGACCAAAGAGAGGAGTGCTTGGAACTTTTAGGAAAGTCTATCAAAATCTCACCAGAGCTTCTCTAAACCATCCCAAGTGCAATCCATTTGCTCTGAGCTACTGATAACCACCCCTTAGAGCCAATTTCTCCCCTGAAATTTGCCCTAAAATTAGAATAGATCTCTCAACTCCACCAGAGTGCACTAAACTTCAATTATTTGTGCATACACCATCCCCATATTGAAACAAGGTGACTCCTCATAAAAGCCCCCTCTGAAATGGCCTCTAACATAGCTCTAGACCAACACCTAAAATCCACCTTGATCAAATTCATACCTAAACAATTCACTAGAGCTTGATACTTCATACAAAGGTTCATTGAGTCAAATTGAAGCTACCACAACCATCTGATTAGGGCATCCCCTCTCGGACAAAGGTATTGAACTCTAAGCTTAAACCGAGCTTATTTTAACACTCCATACGTAATTATTGTATTTCAAACCATATAAGCCATATAAATATGCTCTTCTTGAGTAGACAAAGGTTTAGGAATAAACCCCATGCAATTTAGTTGAGTCTAGATGAAGATCTTAAGGTTTTAGTGTGAACGGCTCATGGGTTAGGTCACTTGGGGACGATAATGGAGAGCTATCCGATCGCACGTGTATCCAATGAACTGAGGAAATCAAGCCGGACAAGCTATTGTTGCATAAAACATAGTCTGTGTGGCAGCTGAGGGGGATGGCGGCGTCAAATGGCAGAGCATTGTTTGTTCTTTCAGAGCCTCGTAGGATACAGTCAGCGTCACACTAGATAAGTAGAAAAATAGGGATTTTTGAATTATTTTAAATACCTAAACTTCAAAAATCCATATATTTCTCTAAAAAAATCATAAAAATAAATGAAAAATACCCTCTTGCTCAGTGAACACAGAAGAATAATGTGGACTAAAAATAAAATCCTCGGTGGTATTTTAATTCTCCATGACTAAAGAAGGCTCAACATGACTTGAAAGTTTTAGGGTTCATTCCTCATGAGAGATGCCATGTCTTATGATTTTTCCAAAGTCAGAGGACATCTCTATGATTCTAGCCCTAATTTTCAAGCTAGGGTGACCATTTTGGCTTATCTTAATTTAATAAATCAAAATATCATTTGGAAAATTATGAGAATAATTTTGGAAGGTATCTTGTGGTCAGAGAAGTCTAGGAAAAATATCACGATGCTTTGGATTACCTTGTGAATTTATACATTTAATTAAATGAAAATATCTTGGATTAGTTTATGTAAATTAAATACATAAAAAAAATTAACAAAATCAATCCCACATTGTTCATAAAATCATGTCTATTCACTGCAAAAATTTGAAATTTATTTGAGTTCAAGTATTCAAAAGGATTTTCTAAAGATATTGTATTTTTGTACAAAAATAAGTATAAGAAATTAAATAAATCTGAGAAAATTATGAAAAGTAGTTTTTTGAGTTCCTTGTGATCAGGAGCACTAAGGGAACAAAAGTTATTTTTGGTAAATTACCTCATTTATGAACTTCATTTTGGATTAAAATAATTAAAAATAATTACAAATCCTAAAAATATCAAAATACTTCAAAATGTGCCTATTTGCTCCCTAATCAGTTGGGACCCATTAAAATATTTTTCTTAATTTTTCATAAATTAAAAATAATTTTTAAAGGCTTAAAAGTGAATTTTCCATATTTTTCCATTAAAATGATTTAATAAATTAATTCAAAAGACCATGAAATTTTGCCTAAGTATTTCTCTGACCTAATAAAATCTTAAATCATTTTCTTATAAATAAAAACTTCATTTTGGAAAGTTAAACAGATCAACTTTTGAAAATCCTATTTTATGAATTTAAATAATTAAATTAAATTAAATTATGAGAGGTCCACATATTCTCCTCTAAACATTATAATTACCTCATGGATATGACACTCTAAATCTCAAAGTCATTTGAGTTGTGTTTAAAGAGTTATGAAGTGAAGTGCCCCAAGGACAAAGTGGCAATTTTAGACTCGGTGCCTTAATAAAAAATTAGGATTAACTAGAGGAAAATGAGTAATTTTAATCTTAATAAACATGTTTGGATGATTGAAATTCAATGGGATTAAAGGGTAGAAACCCACTCACCACCCTTGCACAACATCAACAAAATCATAATCCTCCTAACCTTCATGACTTGGAAGTCAATAAAGGTCAAATATATCTTAAGTGATTGGCTTAAGCTAGAAAGATGATAATTTATTTGCCTTAAGCCCAAAGTTGTGGATGATTTGACCATTTGATTAGAATACATATTACTTGAAATCAAAAATTTATAATTACAATTTCACCTATCATGATTGTTAAAGGCTTAGTAGTGACATAGGCTCAAAGTCTAAACTCAATTGATCAAACTTAGAAGGTAACATAATTGGTGATTAACATCATTAAAAACTACAAGCCTGACCTTAATTGTGGGCACCATAATCTTAAACAACCTAGACTTGCCTTAGATGCACCCACTCACATAACTTTTAAATGAAACATCAATTGACTAATCAAGTATCCTATCCTTAAGATAACTAAACTATCAACTTTCACCGAGCAGCGGGGTAGTCACACTCTAGCCTCAGATGATTAATGGAACAATATGATAAGTCCAAAATGAACTCGGAACACTTCAAGAGATCTTCAAAATGGTCTAGGGTCATGCCTTGAGTATTTTGCAATCTATTGGAGATTCTGAAGGGAAAAATTGGACTTGCCATATTTTGTTCTAAAATTATCCACAGGATCATCGAAGAGGCAACAAAATCATAGCCTGGAGTTTGGTAGCTAAAACTTCATCTACTCTTGTAATTTAACTTCCTTACAAAATTATATACATGACTTGCAAGTACTGAACTTTCAGGTGGAGGAACAAGAAGACTCGCCAGGTACGCTTTTATAGTTTATAGTACCATCTTTTCTTGTACTTTCCATATTGTATTTTTATGCTTATAAAACTTGCATGTTAAGCAACGATGTCACCATGCATGAAAATCAAAACTGCTAGGATAGCCATAAAACCTAAACCAAAAGTAAAATCAACCAAGATAAGATTCATCGCCACAACACTCAAAATATAAAACAACTCAAAATTTAATCACAAACATCACAAAACAACAATTGCAACTAAATTAAGATGTCTTTATCGGATGATCAAGAATCCCTGGGAGGAGGTAACCTACTGTTGTTAACGAGGCTTCCTACTGTCTAAATGAAAGTATGGAACTCATTAAGTAGAATTTAGTAAATTCATTTGGACTAAGTGAATCCAATAGAAAATAGTGGTACCGGAATGAGAGAACTGTAGGATCCTAACCAGTGTTGCTCTAATCAACTTTAATATGCCCCATAACATTTAAAAGAACCATAACCATAGGAACATCTGATTTGACATTATAACTCGACAAATCAAAAAACATAAATTTATCATGACGAGGAGCATGGACCTAGCACTGTGGGTAGCACGTCCATCTTCAAATAGCAAGAGGATCTAAAACAACACATCCTTTCTTAGATCTAAAAAACAAGACATAGGATTTTTAGGTTGTTTGCTTATGCAACATAAATCCTCAACTTATCTTTAGGCCTTTGTACAGCTCTATTATACAATATAACCCATATATATATATATATATAT
>JXCR01118786.1:201307-229973 GCA_002079205.1 Phalaenopsis hybrid cultivar
ATATATATATATATATATATATTAAACACCTTTCCGAAGCGGGCGATGGGATTTTGATTCCGGCGGCTGACAGATTCCAACAAGCAACTCCTCCAACCCAAAAATAATGCCGACAGCTCCTGGCGCCTTTGTTGGAGAATAGCTTCTCACTCCATTTAAATAAGGAAAATTATCTTCATATATCGGTAATGTGTTCATGTCCCTCTTGGACTAAATTAACTTTCTATCGTTGGCATGCTTTACTCATTTCTTTCTTGGGTGAGTACAGTCAATTCTTTTGGACTTCAGCACCATCTGTTCAATCACCTTTGAACGGAGAGGTTCTGGAGTTCATTAAGGACTTTTTATTCTCCGTGTGGGGTTGGACCCCCAATAGGTGTGGTGGTGGGCTAATTCCACGTAGGCATTGTACGTTGTTAAGTTGGTCCCGCACCGGGTCCTGAACTGCACTTTTTTCTATTTCAAGTTTGATTTACTATTTTGCAAATTAAATTGGATTGTGTCGAGCTATGCATGGTCTTTAATTTTCTTTATATTAATTAAATCTTTCTACTTTCAAACTAGTTTTACTAAGATATTAAAATCTCCATAAATTAAATAAAAACTTACTCGGTCCACAGATTGACCTCTATTAATTTTTAGTGTTGGCACTGAGATTACAAGGTATTAGCCAAATAGCTAACCCAGAGCATTCTTTTTGAAGGTGTTACAATTGCATTCCCAACGCTCACTTTTTCCTACAACCTGTCGATGAGTCGCGATGCTCGCAATGTCGCTCCCATCATCAAGTTTGGAGTAGGATTTGAAGGTTTTGAGGTCATTCTCTAAAAAGCCCCGTTCGTCATAATGAAGGTCGCCGCTCCAGAGGTTCAAGAACTGTCTGTTGAGTTTTACTTGAGCTGCCCTTAAGATTTCCCTTCTTATAAGAAGGTCAAGACTACTGCCACCACAACACCTACCAAGCCACCTTTTCATGTTTCTGCTAAGGGAAAATAAGTTATAATCATTGTTGACCCGACTGAAGGATTGGTTGTGCCACTGTCAGTATTTGAAATTAGATCAAGTTTGAGGACTGCAATGTTAACCCGAACCCAAAGGAGAAACCGCAACAGTAAAGTTTTTATGGCTACTAAAACCTAGATTTCTAAGGAGATACCTATTGATGAAGTTCCTCACCAGGAGGAGTCGGGATTACCTGAGACATATCTATCCACTTCTACAAGAGAGTAGATTTCATCCCTTAACGGATACTAATGGGTACGAGAGTATCCAAAAGATTGCCACTACTTTACTGACACCTCATGAACATGGTGGGGAGAGGAAGAAGCCTGATCCTATCACCCTAGTTAGTTCAATTTTCCAGAGACTAGCTGCCAAAGAAGGTTGTTCAGTTGATGAATTACTCAAACAAGTGGGACGTGTGGTATCCCCTCGCATGAAGAAAAAAATTTTAAAGGACGTAAGATCTGCCAGACTCTCCCAGAAATCAACTGAGGCCTTACCTACTCACATTCCAATCTGGTTCCATCCAGGGAGTAGAGTTGATACCACCATCTTTACTATCAATTCTACCATCACTAGGCCCATAGGTCGTTGACCGGTTAAGTTACGTCTAGGTCCAATAATTCTACCAATTACCAGTCACAAGGATGTTCTTAAAATTTTGAAGGATAAGATGAAGAGGTTTCCCAGTACCATATATGGTCCGTACCATGGGGAGCGTACTTCTCTTAGACATGCCGATGTTCCTACCAAGACACTTTGTCTCAAGACATCACCGTCAAAGAAAAGGGTATGGATACCCAAGGTTTTTGTACCCACACGGTCCAGCAAGCCAAGAAGGTAGGATCATGGAATGAAGCTAGGTTCTGAAGTATCAGATATTGTTGCACAATTGCTAGCTAGATGGATAAACAAGTGGAGGATATCCAAACAATTCCTCCAAATCTCAAGTTGCTACAAGAATCGATAATTAAAGAAATGATAAAAAAGCTCAGGTTTAAGATTTCTGAGTTAGCACAAGAACATGGAGTTTCCATTGATGATGATGAAGATTTTAATTATAATAATTACATCAAGGAAGATTTCATGGATATCCATGTCATCGAGACCAGAGCCGCTGCATCTGTGTTCGACGCTCAACCTCTCGTCTAAGAGAATGTTGTAGATGAGTTGTGTAGTGTTGTTTTCCTAAGGGATGAAGAAATCAGCCAAATGGAGAAAAGAATGGAAGAGATAGTTGCTACCATGACAACCATGGCCACAATTCAGGGATAATCTTAACCCCCACAGTTAGCCTCTCCAAAAGTCAATCAACCGGAGATTATACACATCACAGATGAAAGGAGGGAAGTCACCTTAGCAAATAGAGATGAGCAACAAAAGAAAGACTCTCCATCAAATGCCATGCCAGGAAAAGAACTTAAGCAAAAGGTCGAGCAAGTTTGGGAGGCCTTAACCCAATCTAAGGGTGGTGCATTGATTTTGAAGGGTAGACCTTACCCGGAGGAGTTCAATGTTGTACCATAACCCAAAGGTTTTGTGTCACCAAACTTTAAGATATTTGATGGGGCTGGAAATCCCAGACAACTTATAGCACATTTTCGAGCCAGTTGTCTTAATAAAGGAGGAAACAAAGCTTTGCTTTCGTGATAATTTGTTAGCAGCCTGTCAGGGATTACTTTTCATTGGTATGATGAACTACCCAATGGATCAGTGAAGACATTCACCGAATTAGAAAAATTTTTTGTGAAGAGATTTGCCGGAGCACAATATCATGTGCCTATTAGAGATCTTGTAGTAAAGAAGTAGAACCCCAACGAGACTTTAGTGGACTATATATTGAGGTGGAGACACCTTAGCTTGAAATGTGAACCTCAGCTACAGGAACATCACGCGATTGAGATCTTACTCAAAAGCATCCATGGGCTAGTAGCTTTCATGCTAAAGGGACTTACCATTAAATCCTTCGAGAAGCTACTCAGCAAAAGCTAGCAATCTCCAAGAAGAAGTCAAACATATAGATTCTCATGAGAAGTATGAGAAGTCCTTAATGACAAGAGTATTTGAAAAGAAGTCCGGAACAGTGGCAACGGTCGATAAAGGAAAACAACCAATGAAGATACTTGAGGAAAATTCTTGTCAATCGTCATTGTAGCATGCTCAACAACAGACACAATAGTATGACCAGTCTAGCTAGCAACCACCTCAAGGAGGATCATACTAAATAGAGAATAAGAAAATGTCCATTGTGAAATGTAGGAAAGTGATAAATTCCTTCAAATACGAAGCAGTGCCTAAGATGTTCAAAAGTTTGATGAGAAAGCTTGAATTCAGATTACCGGATCCAAAGAAACCCGAAGAGGTTTACAAGAAGGATCAACTAAATTATTGCCCATATCATAGATTTCTCGGACACACTATAGAGGAATGTTTTGTATTCAAGGATTAGCTTGAGAAGAATCTTAAAGAAGAGAATATAACGATCCCAAAAAAATATTTAAAATAATCTAATAAAGGTTCCATAAATATGATTTTGGCTGAGTCAGCTCTCTGATTGACCCATATACTGGAAAATACGGGTTGAGTAGAGTCTGAAGCAAATTATCTAAGAGAATACTAAACCAAATCTAGAATGCATCAGCACAAGCCTCCATTCAGAGTCTTCGGCCTGCTAAGCATGAGAAGAAGATTTTTCTAGAAGATTCGTCACCGTCAAACAACAACAAGAAGAAGAATATCACCACAAAGACGGATAGTACGGGGGGTAGGATGGGGGCTGCCTCTGCTACATTAGTTGTCTCGGATTCAGGGAAGAAAATCCTCGAACCCCTGACCTTGTATGATTATCTTTTTGCCCCTTTGTGGTCTTATGAATATAATGATAATGATTTCGGCTATGTTTTAACTATTTCAGGTAATAATGTAATCGATTAAGACCAACCTAATCTTGATCCTGATTCCCAAAATGATCCTCAAATTGTACTTGAGTTCGATAAACTCGCTAACAATACTGAAGAAGACATTGACAATACCGATTACGACAGCACTGGGAGTGAGGAACCAATCCTCGAGCGCCACGATGCACCACTTGCCATCAACTTAGATCTTTCCGACAAAGAAGCACTGAAAAATTTGACAATGATATCTCAAAAATAAGAAATTACAAAAGTGAACTTAAGGAGCGGGAAAGTATTATCCCCAAGGTCAGCTCCAATGGATAAAGGAAAGCAAATAGTAACTCTAGAAAAGCTACCTCCACCCAGGCCAGCGGAAGAACTATGTAACCAAGAGAAAATTGGAGGATCATACAAAGTGGATTACAATGTGTCAGCTCATCTTAGGAAGTTGCCGGCCAAATTAAGCATCTACGATGCTCTAATCCTGTCAAAGGAGATGAGAGAGTCTCTAGTTACAACTTTGCTTAACACAGAGATTTGCTTAGCCTAGTTGGCCAGCACATCCTCAGATGAAGTTTGCCCATTGAAAGAACAGTCTGGGGTAACCTTCACAGATGAAGACTTGCTGCTTGATACCTTCGACCATAACCGCCCACTCTATATAAAAGTTAAAATCGGTAGATTTGTGTTATCCAGAGTCTTAGTATATCTTAAAGCATCCCTCAACTTAATGAGCCTACGGACATTGGCCTATTTGGACATGAAGCTAAGGAGCTTACGACCGATAAAATGATGCTAAGAGGATTCAACTAAAAGGGAGAGAGAGCCCTTAGATCAATTAAATTACTTATGAAAGTTGGAGAATTAGTAATGACAGCTAAGTTACATATCATCGACGCCATGACCTCTTTTAACTCTCTACTGGGTCGACCATGGATTCATGAACACAACTTGGTTTTGTTGTCTCTACGCTAATGCATTATATACTACAAGGAAGGATAAGAACATTGCATCAAGGGGGATTTACAACCATTTTTAGTTCATGAAGTTGGCATTCATGAAGATGCCGACTACTAAACACATCCAAAGAAAACTGTCTTTCTCTTGTGAAATTGTGACAAATAAGAGTGAAGATTCAGAAGAATTGCAATGGCAAGGTCATTCAACTCCGCTTCAGAAATCTTCCATCACTCTCGTGTGATAGGTTGGTGGGGTTTCCTTAAGTTCGCACACCTAAGCTCGAGGCTGGGGACGTGGACGAGCAAGAACCAATTTAATATTTGAATGGACTAGGCCGACCATCAACATTGATGATGAAGAAAGTTCTGAAGACAAAATAATGATGATAAAATAGAAGAAACCACAGTACAAAATATCCTTAGAAGACACAGGAAAAAGTGAATATGAGATAATGTATGATCGGATAAACCACAATGTGAACACCATGACCCTTACTCTGATTCTGTCTCAAAAGGTAGAGAGTTTAGAGGTCAAGAAAATCTGTAGTGTTGGTTCAAAGCTGATCAAGTTTTATTGTGCTTTTACTTTTACGAATCTTGAAAATCATGTAAATTTAGATGAGAATCCTAATGAATTAATGACATGACCTTTTGGTTACTTTTCACCTTGTGTACAAAAGTTAATTCAACAGGGACATTTTCCAAAAAAAAGCAAAAAGTTAAGTTATAACTTTTTGAAAAATTATGGAATATTAAAAGTTGAACTCCTAACTTGAAAGAGGGTCTCGGATTTGGTACAGTAGGACCAGTCGGTGATTCAGAATTTTGCATGGTTGTTACTAGCAGAAAAGAAAAGGATTGCCTCAATGTGGAGGATGAATCTACTGATCAGGTAATAGAATATGCTCCACCAGAATTTGAGAAAGAAATCAAATCAACTGTTGATGATTTGAAGGAAATTAACCTCAGGATAGAGAAGTAGCCCCAACCTACATTTATAAGTTCTCTACTCAACGTCGAAGAATCTTTAGAATTGATGAAATTGTTAAGAAAATTCATAGATTCCTTCGCATGGAGTTATGATGAAATGTCAGTACTATCACCAGAAGTTGCAGTTCATAAACTTGGCATGGACAAAGACATAACCTTAATAAAACAAGCCCCAAGACGAATGCACCTCAAAATAGAGCAACAAGTCATTGTCGAGGTGAAGAAGTTAATAGATGCTAACTATGTAAGAGAAGAGAAATACCCCACGTGGTTAGCTAACATTGTACCTGCTAAGAAGAAAAATGGACATATCCGTGTATGTATCAACTTCAAGGATCTAAACAAAGTGTGTTCAAAGGATGAATTTCCACTACCAATACCAGAAATGATGGTGGATATCACTTTGAGATATGAAGTTTTCTCCTTCATGGACGGATCGTCGGGGTGCATCCAAATCAAGATGCGCGCTTACAGCCTTCATAACACCTATCGAGATTTTATGCTACACAGTGATGTCATTTGGGTTAAAAAATGTTGGAGCAACATATCAACAAGCTATGATACAGATTTTTTATTATCTCATTCACAATCAAGTGAAATACTATGTGAATAATTTGCTCATAAAAATTAAATGAAAAATAGACCATTTGTACGATTTGAGGATTGTGTTCGAACGGTTATGACGATATGACCTTAAGATGAATCCCTTAAAGTACGTTGTCGGTGCTATTTTTGGTTTGGTGGGAGTTGTTTAGAACAAGCTGTCGGTCACCAGAATTGAAATCCGGTCGCCCGCTTCGGAAGGACGTTTTAATTTACATATTTAGTTTTTTAAAAAATATAAAATCAAACCATCCCCATATTTTTCATAGTTTAAATGAAAGAGCATTGTACCTCAATTCTTATATATATCCCAAAGGAAAAACACAAGACTTGAGGATGAGGCTTGATCAAATAAACTAAAGAATATATGACATCCGTTTGGTCTGCAAAACCTTTGTATTTATCGACAAGGTCCCCTTCTTAATATAAAGAATTAAATAGGGTTTATATTAAGCTAGGTTCGGACATGCTTCCTATAAGGGCAAGCCTCTATAGTCAATTACATCCTAAATGACCAAAGTCACCTAAGAAGACTCTCAACAAAAATCAGGAGATATTATCTTCAAGGGGTTTCAAAGGGTAGGAATTTTCAATGAGATCAAGCAAAGAGGTGTGAAAAGGGGATTGGTTCAAATTTGGAAATATTTTGTTGTAGAGTTCAGAGGAGGAAGAACTAAGGGATGTCATGGATCCAGGGGGAACCTCGGTGACTTCCCAAGTTATCCTAATGTTTGGCTTCAATTTTGAGGAGAAATATTTAGGTGTTTCATCCTATCAATTTTATTAGTTAGGGCTTACATTTTTAAGAAATGATCATACAAATAGCCTGAAAGATGTAAGGATTTAGGTCATGACAAACGATAATCTCGGAATCCTAAGACGAGTTAGGGCTTATATTATATAGCAGGGTTGTACAAAGACCTAAAGATAAGATGAGGATTTACGTTGCATAAGCAAGCAACCTAAAAGTCTTATGGTTGTGTTGTTTAAGTCTAAGGAAGGAAGATTAGTTTAGCTGGGGAAGACAAGTTTTGCTGTTGAAGATGGTCGTGCCGCCCACCATGCTAGCTCCAAGCTCCTTGCCGCGACGAGTTTAAGTTTTCTAGTGTGTTAAGTTATCATGTTAAATCAGGTGGCCCTATGGTTGAAGTTCTTTAAATTTTATGGGGGCATGTTAAAGTTGATTAGGGTGAACACCGGTTAGGATCCTACGGTTCCCTCGTTCCGACACCGCTACTTTCTATTGGATTCACTTAGTGTCGAGTTAGGATCCTACGGTTCTCTCATTCCGGCACCACTTTTTTCTATTGGATTCACTTAGTCCAAAATTAGGATCCTACGGTTCCTTTTTCTGGAACCACTATTTTCTATTGGATTCACTTAGTCCAAATGAATTTATTAAACTCAACTTAATGAGTTCCATAATTTCATTTAAACTGTGGGAAGCCTCATTAGCAACCGTAGGTTACCTCCTCTGAGGGATTCCCGATTATCCAATAGAGACGTCTTAATTTAGTTGAAGTTGTAGTTTTGTGTGATGTTTGTGATTAAACTTTGAGTTGTTTTATATTTTGAATGTTGTGGGGGTGAATTTTTTTATCTTGGTTGATTTTAGTTTTAGTTTTTGTTTTGGTTTTGGTTTTTTGGCTATCCTAATAGGTTTAGTTTTCATGCAGGGTGACATCGTTGTTTAGCATGCAAGTTTGCATTTATAAAAGTATAGTATGAAAATACAAGAAAGACAACGCTGAAAATTTTAAAAGTGTACTGGAGCGTCTTCTCGTTCCACCACCTGAAACTCAAAAGGCATGTTAAGGCAGTTTATATGAAATAGGGAAGTAAATTTTGACGACCTATCCAAAATTAAACATTTGCCCCTAAGGCTCTAACACTTCATTATTTGTCAAATTCAATTTAAATGACTTTAAAATTTTTATCCTAACTCATTCATGGGTCAATTAAGGTATTAGAGGAGAAAATGTGATTTTTCAAAATTTAATTTAATTTATATAATTATTTTTATGTAAAAATAGGATTTTTTAAGGAAAATTCCTAACTTGACCATGGTAAATGTTAATCCCTAAAAATTTTTACTGGAGGTTGACTTAGATCAGAGAAGCCTTTAGACCAAATTTCATTATTTTTTGAATTTTATTTGAGTTTTAAGAATTATTTTAAGTTCTGGGGTACTTATTAAATATAAAATATTTTAAACGGCAAAAATTAAGTTTCATATTTTTGAAAAGTCCTCCTAAGGTCAAGGAACTGAGAGGAGAAGTTTTCATATTTTTCTAAATTTTATTTGATTTATTGGAATTATTTTGTTAGTGAAAGCTCATTTTTAGCCTTTAAAAATTATTTTTAAGCTTTAAAATTCTGTTTCCTTTCTTAGAAAATCAGGAAAAATATTCTAATTGTTAGAATATTCCCATGAATTTTAGTATTTTTTGTGATTTTTATGGAATTTTAATTATTTAAATATTTAAAATATGCTAGAAATCAAGTTTTTTATTTTAAATGTCATTTTATTTTTAGAAAATACCCCTGATCACAGAGAACTAAAAAAATGAAGTTTATATTTTAATTATTAAAAATCATTTTAGTGCCAAAAATGTTAATTAACTTCAAAAATTAATTTAAGTTATCAAATGAACTTAAAATGCTTTGAAATTTTTGTGGTGAGTTCTCTGGATCCTAAAAAACAGTGGAGATAAAAAATCAAGTCATTTTGTTATTTTTATTTTTCAAAATTAATTATTTTAGTGATTAAGGGTTTGAAAAGATTAGGTGCATTTTAAATGAATTGACTCATGAGAAATTTTCCCAAGAGCTCTCTGCTCATCAAAAACCTTCCAAAATTTTCTTGGTTTTTTCTAAGCAACATGCTAATTTCCATGATTAATTTAAGCAAATAATGCATATAAACTTGAAAAATAAGATTCTCTGTCTAGAGACCTTCTCTAACTTTAGAAAAATCAGGGAGTGTTCCCTAAGACAGTGACAACAACATGCTAAAATTTCAAGTCATAGTGTGATTACTACATGCATGGAGAATCAAAACACTTAAATCAGTGTTTAATTAATTAAAAATAAAATATGCATCAAATGGTTCTAAATCATTTCCAAATTGTTCTCCTCTGTTCACAAAGCAAGAAGGTATTTTTATTTTATTTTTGCGATTTTTCTACACCAAGATATGAATTTTTCAAGTTAGGGATCATTTTCTAATTTTTTTAAATCCCTATTTATCTATTTAAATGTACAGCGCCACATCAACCTACGACAGCTCCGAAGGTCTGTGTGGTGCACTTCCATTTGATGCCGCCATTTACCTCAGCACTGACTCGGCCCGCGGTTTATGTTCCGAAGCGTTGTCCGGCTCGATCTCCTCCATCCATTCAATACACGCTTGATCAGATGGCTCCCCGTCATCATCCCCGATAGAGTGATCACGTGATCGTCCACACTAAAACCTCATTATCTCGGCCTAGACTCAACCAAATCACTTCAGGTTTGATCCTATGGACTCGTTTAAGTGAGACGAACACATCCATACGATTATCATGCAATTAAATTAAGTCTAATCAAATGGAGAATTAAAATAGGCTCGGGAGGGAGAGAAGTTTTATACCTTGGCTCTGAGAAGTGAAGCTTCAATCAGAGAGTCTCGGCACGTTTGTTGTGATCCAAAGAGGCTAGGGATTGAGACTCTGGTCTTGGTGTAAGGTCTAGATATGATTTCGATTAAGACTAAATTTGGGTGTTGGTCTAGAGCTATGATAGAGGCTATGTGAGAGGGGGATTTGATAGGGCTTAAGCTTCTTTCAATTTTGTGAAAGTTGTGAAATAATGGGCCTTTAAAGGGCAATTTGTGGGTTTTGATCAAAGATGGACAAATTGGCCAAATTGGGTCAAGTGATAGTTGAGAAAAATGAAATTGGGAATATTTGGGAGATTTTTGGAATTTTTGGGATTTTTTAGAATTTTTGAA
Source organism: Phalaenopsis hybrid cultivar (assembly GCA_002079205.1). Classification (NCBI taxonomy): domain Eukaryota; kingdom Viridiplantae; phylum Streptophyta; class Magnoliopsida; order Asparagales; family Orchidaceae; genus Phalaenopsis; species Phalaenopsis hybrid cultivar. Next base: position 211,750 of record JXCR01118786.1, read on the forward strand.
ATTTTGGGGAAAGGAGGGGTATTTTAGTAATTTGGCCAATTTTTGTGATTTTGGGTAGTTTGGGTGTTTTTAAGGTGTTTGAAATGATTTTTGAACCAATTTGGGTATTTTGGATAGATTTAGAAATTTTGGCCAAATTTGGGTCTCAAGGGTATCTAGGTAGTTTGGGGGAGTTTAGGGGCAAAAGGCTATGTTGGGTATCTTGGAAGAGTTGGAGTGCCAACCACCCTCAATAAGCCATGGACCAATGGAAATTGCATTTTGGGTCCTCTATGTAGTGGTCTTAGCCAAACCCTAGCCTAGGGCTAGTGGGTTTAGGGGCCACCTATAGGAGTCTCCCAAAAGTATCGAGGGACCAAAACCTAGCAATTCTGGGTTTAGGGTAGTGAGTGATTGTGAGTGCAAGTGATTACAAGTGAGTGCCTTAGCATTAGACCAACACCCAGGGTCAACCCTACGGTCCAGTAGTCCTAAGGGTGACCATCTTGAGTTCTCCCATAGTGACCCCACCTACTAAGTGCTAGAGGTTTCAAGTTCAGTAGAGAAGAGTTTGGAATTTCTAATGGTGAGGGTTCCTTGACTAGTTTTCTAGAAATAGTCAATAAGAAAGTCCTATGGCAAGACCTTAGGTCACTAAAGAGGAAAAACTAAACCTCAACCAAAAGTGAAGTCAACAAATGGACCCCCAATAGGTGTGGTGTACTGGGCAAGCACACCGTGTGTATTGGCATTGATCGAGGAGATCAATAAACACCAATACAAACACCTAAGTCAACAGACCCAGAAGTATGTGAAGAGTTGTGTGTGATTTTTTTCTGCTTGGGAATTAGTAGGTGATCATCTGATTGAAATCAAGGAGTAGGAACTCGCTTGGGATCGGAGAGTGAATTTTGAGTTTTGAAATTTCAGGTATTTATAGACGATGGGAGTTAGTATATAAGTGTTGAACCCGTGGTGGGAATTGAAATTTGGGTATCAATCTCAAAATAAGAATCAGATGTCATAATCCATTTAACGTGGTCTTGAAACTGATTTCAAAAGATGAGAATAGGATTTTGTGGGAGGACCAAATCGAGAAGGAAAACATAGAGGCTCACATCCAGATCCAAAGGGTAACAATAGTGTAGAAGATGGAGACCTTAAGGATATGTCTCTAGAAAGAAAGAACTGTACCAGTTCGAGTTGCCACTGGGGAGTTATATTCAAACTGACATATGACAGGGAGAATATATATGGCACATTAGGAAGGAAAGTGTTAGGACTCACATCCAATCGAAGCGATGACGAAGAAATATATGCTACATTGAGGAGGAAAGCACTAGGACTTACATCCAACTCAAGAGGTAAGAAGAAAGTATGTGTGCGCCACGTTAGGAAGAAAAGTGCTAGGACTCACATCCAACCCAAGCGGTGACAAGAGAATATATGTGCTACATTGAGAAGGAAAGCACTAGGACTCATATTCAACACAATAGGTAACAAGAAAATATGTGTGCGTCACGTTAGGAAGGAAAGCTCTAGGACTCACATCCAACCCAAGCGGTGATAAGAGAATATATGTGCTACATTAAGAAGGAAAGCACTAGAACTCATATCCAACTCAATAGGTAACAAGAAAGTATGTGTGTGTCACGTAAGGAAGGAAAGCGCTAGGACTTACATCCAACTCAAGCAGTGATAAGAGAACATATGTGCTACATTGAGAAGGAAAGCACTAGGACTCATATCCAACTCAATAGGTAACAAGAAAGTATGTGTGTGTCACATTAGGAAGAAAAGCGCTAGGACTCACATCTAACCCAAGTGGTGACAAGAGAATATATGTGCTACGTTGAGAAGAAAAGCACTAGGACTCATATACAACTCAATAGGTAACAAAAAAGTATGTGTGTGTCACATTAAGATGGAAAGTGCTAGGACTCACATTCAACCCAAGCGGTGACAAAAGAACATATGTGCTACATTGAGAAGGAAAGCACTAGGACTCATATCCAACTTAATAGGTAACAAGAAAGTATGTGTGTGTCACGTTAGGAAGGAAAGCGCTAGGACTCACATCCAACACAAGCGGTGACAAGAGAACATATGTGCTACATAGAGAAAGAAAGCACTAGGACTCTTATTCAACTCAATAGGTAACAATAAAGTATGTGTGTGTCACTTTAGGAAGGAAAGCACTATGACTCGCATCCATCCCAAGAGGTGAAAAGAGAATATATGTGCTATATTGAGAAGGAAAGCACTAGGACTCATATCCAACTCAATAGGTAACAAGAAAGTATGTGTGTGTCACGTTTGGGAGGAAAGCGCTAGGACTCACATCCAACCCAAGCAGTGACAAGAGAACATATGTGCTACATTAAGAAAAAAAGCACTAGGACTCATATCCAACTCAATAGGTAACAAGAAGTATGTGTGCTTATGCAGAAAATATGCAAATTCACATATGGGAATTTGTGGGAAATATGTGAATAGAATATGTGAAGGAATCGAAAGCCTTGACATCCATTGATGGGGGCTCACACCAATCATTGAAGAATTTGAAATTTGAAGGAATCAAAAGCCTTAACATCCGTTGAAAGGGTCCTCACATCGATCCTCAGAGAATTTGAAGTTTGAAGGAATCGGAAGCCTTGACATCCATTAAAGGGGGCCTCACACCGATCCTCAGATATGGGGAGTCAAAATTTTGGTACTGACCCCAATAGTCATATGAAAATAGTGTAGAGAGTTTGTGATGTTGAATTTGCAAAAACGTGTCATGTGAAAAGGTTGATTTTGTTGAAGAAGATTTGTAGAGTTTTGTGGGGTTTTGTGCAGAATGCAAAATTCTGCGGGGATTTGAAGAGAGTTAATACAAACAAAGATGGTTATGTTGCGCGCATAAAGAGTAAGAAACTCCAAAAATGAGAGAATTCACTCAACAGATTCATTTTCTTTTCTTGTTTTTTTATCATATTTAATTTTTTAAAATATTTCTTTAAAATTTTAATTTTAGTTGGTTGATTTTCAAAAGAAATTTGTTTTATTGTTTATTCATTTGTGATTATTTTTGTTTGAATTTTATTTTTGTTAAAGATTTGTTGTTTCATTCTTTGTTCATTAAAATTCTGAACCAACACGTGTTCGTGGCTTACATCCATTGCACAAAAAGGTAACTGAAAAAACGGTACATTTTTTATAGAAATTTCCATTAATCTGCTCCAATCAAAATATCACAGATCAAAGATAGGTTGACGCCTCAAAAAGGTACAATTTATAGTCCATGTTGAAGTACATCCAGAACATATTATGTCATGAATACATTATAGGCTGAATATATCAGATACATATCATGTTGCTATATATAAAAAAAAAAGAAAGTAAACCCTCTGACCATTTGTATCAAGTACTACGAGCTTCTGATCGAGCAGACCTTCTAAGCCACACTCCATGATAAGAGTTCCCTTCGCATGTACTTAGAGATACAACCCTCTCATAGCTCGTATGGTAGTAGCTCTTCCAGTTCCAGGTCTGGCTGAAATCCATATGGAATTTTGCTGTTGTCCATCCTATGGAAGGTCACAGACACCCTACGGTGTCGTACCCCTGGAATGCAATGTTTGGCGACATCTGCACAGTTTCCTTTAAGAACAAGCACTGAGCCGACTGGTAGTGGAATCTCCACAGAGCCTATGAACTCACCAGGGCCAATGATGTCAATTTCTTTCCCAAATAAGATGTTACTGCTACTCATGAATGAAACCGTACAAAAAGGCCTCACGAAGTCATGGTGATTGATGTGTGGAGTAATGCAATTACCCTCAACGTAGATGTTGATAATACAACTATTTGGAATGCAGGTAGCAGACAAAATACTCCATTTGACCATTCTCTTGATCATCCACTTTATCATTGGCGGTAGTGGATCTACTTGATCATGTCTGAGGATCCCAGGAGGATTCCCCTATCTATCATTTGTGAAGTTGTAGCAGCAACCACACTGGATAGTAATCCTCCCTTTTCCTCGCATCCATTTCCTTGGCTTGGAATAGGTCCTTTCCATAAGTGAACCTGCTCAACCTCTATCCCTTAAGTTAAAAAGACAGTGAAGAATACTTTATTTGTCAGTCTCTGAGAAGATCTGGTATACAGTTCTATTCCCTCCAGTATGTTGATGAATTTTCCCTGAACTTCTTCGTAAAATTCAAATTCTCTTTTATTTACTTTGCTTATTTTGTAGTACTCCATCGTACTAGGGGTTAGTAGCTGTCGCGGGCGTTCTCCCTCTGAACTTTGGCAGGAACCCAAACTGGCGTTGGTTGATCTGGAACACAAAACTCGACGTCTAGCGGGATGTACGACCCTGGGCTCTATGGCACATATTGATTTATCCCAGTGGGACGTATGGCTTCTCCATCATAAAATCTTAAGTCTGAGACCCATCGATGCGATAGGTATACTCTTCAAATGTACTGAAATGTTGTAAATGGAGAACATTGCAATCCGTGCATTCTACAAATGCCCCTGTGGCTGATGTACCAGTTGGTATTTCAGCGTTGCACGTCGGGCAACCCTTGCATAAAACATATGAAACTGAACGTGTATCTGACTCTGCAACGAACCCCGATTCTTTATCTATCGTGGGTAGGCTGGCAGAAGTTTCTTTCATGTCCGGATCATAATTACACCCCTCAGGAATAGGGGTGAGTAAGTTTTTCGTCTCTCTCTGACGTCTGCGTTCTTGTCGTAGAAAAAGCCCTCTGCTTCTTGCGGCTGACGTTGTTGTGTTGCGTCCTGTGAAGCGAAGTACTTGGCAGTCATTCATTATTGGCAGCTACTAGGCCTCTAGCTGGTGTAGCTACCATGAAGGGCATATGGCTGGGCCCTTCCATCGGATCTTGCTCTATTATCACGTTCTTGCCTTTATGTGATGCATTATCTTTGGAGGTCACCCTCAGTAGTGAAGACAATCCCTGTTTCTCCCTGCAGCTGACTACATTCATGAGAGGACCTTCGTAGTTCATGTCAACTAGTTAAAATCCATGTTGAAGTCTATGTTACCACCCTACGGCTCCATCTCCTCATTTAGTGTGAGGCTCCATCCATCCTTGAAAGCAAAAATCACCCTCTATTCCGACATTTTTTTGCAGATGATAGAAAAAATATCAGTAGACCGAAACTTGGCATGAACAAGAACAAAACAAAGTATTTATTAAAGTGAATTTTAATTTATTTTAGTGAAATTAATTTTTTATTTATGTATGAATTTAATTTTTATGGAACATTATACTCAAAAGTGGAAATGAGAAAATTTGAAGTTTAAAATATTTTTTTCAAAATTTTTATTATATTGAGGTTAATTACAAAATTTGGACCCGGTCATAGACATTTGGCCACATAGATAACCCCAAAATAATCAAAGTTTCAAAGTTTCAAAGCAATCAGAGGTAAGTGACATCAGGCTGTGTAATAGGTTTTCAGATATCGTCCATTTATTGGTAACATGGGTCTTTCACCCCGGAAGTCCACTAACCGGTAGGTTCCTCCTGTGTAGACCATTTCAAGGACAAATGGTCCCTCCAAAGTTGGATCAAAATTTTCACCTATTTTGCGGCGTGCAAGAATATGTCTTTCGAGCACAAGTATGAGGTCACCAACTTTGAATGTCCTTGGGCGGACTAATTTATCATGGGCTTGTTCCATCTTCGCCTGGTAAAACTCCAAATATTATTGTGCTTCTAGTAGTTTTCCCTCAAGATTTTCTAATTCTTCAAGTCTGAGTTTTGCACCAACAGCGACACTGAGAGACGATATTTGGATATCTAGTGGTAACACAGCCTCGGACCCGTACACGAGCATATAGGGTGTACACTGAGTGGGAGTCCTAAAAGTCATCCGGTATGCCCATAAGGCTTCTAATAGTTTGTTGTGCCAATCCCTTTTATTTTCATCCAGTGTTTTCTTTAAAATTTGTACCAATGTTTTGTTGAAAGCTTCAGTCAGACCATTTGCTCTGGAATAGTAAATCGTAGAGCTCCAATCTATATGTCTTTTGATGAAATTGTTGATCTTTGTGCTTCTGAAAGCTGTCCCATTGTCAGAAATTGCTCTTCACGGTACTCCAAAATGGTAGACAATTTAGCTTTTTAAAAATTTAAGGATGTGTTGTGTCATAACCTTACGCAACGATACTGTCTCTCCCCATTTGGAGAAGTAATATGTAGTGGCATGTATAAACCTGTCTCCTTTGGAAGATGGAGGGTCTATCAGATCTATTATGTCCGTGCCCCAACACTTGAATGGCCAGAAGGCAACCACTTGGTGTAGCACATTCGAAGGCTGGTGTAAGACCACCCCATGCACTTGGCATTGGTGACATTTTCTGGCTATATCCATGCAGTCGGACGTCATTGCTGACCAATAATACCCGAGTCTTTTGATCTTCATTTTCATTTTGCAGCCTTGACTGGTGAGCGCCACACAATCCGGCATGTACCACTTTGATAATATTTTGTGCTTCAACTCTGCTCAAACACCGTAGCCACATTTGGTCGAATGATCTTCTGTAGAGAACGTTTCCCATCAAGGCGTAAGACATGGCCCTTCTTGTGATATGATGTGCTTCAGACTTGTCATCTGGCAGCTTTCCAGTATGCAAATATTTCATTAATGGCTTGCACTAATCTTCATTGATTTCTGCAACTGTATTTATTGTTTCTTCTTTTCCGAGCTTGTGTAGAGTTTTGAGGTCGATCTGAGATAAGACTTATTTTCCTTGCACTGTGATTTCAATGGAATCCTCTGGGGACATGTCATTTCCTTAGCAAGTTTTGCTAGAGCGTTGGCATGGGCATTATCTGCACTAGGAATCTGGTAGAAATTCACATCGAGAATCTGCTCTAGAAGCTTCATCGTGTACTGATGGTATTCTGCTAATCTTGGTTTCAAAATTTTGTATTGTCTGGCGACTTGTTGGATGATGGGTTGGGAATCGCCATAGATGGCAATTTTTGTTATATCCATTGATATTGCCATTCCCAATCCAGTGACTAAAGCTTCATATTCTGCTTCATTGTTGGTGCACAACTCCGTCAGGTGGTATGAGAACCTCAACATGATCTGGTGTGATAAAGATCAAATCGATCCCTGCTTTGCCTAGTATAACTATGCCTGGTCCTTTGTCTTTTCTAGCTGATGAAGCACCGTCAAAGTAAATCTCCCAACGTTGCGCATTTAAGAATTCCATTTGTAGTATTTGCTCGTCTGGTAACTCATTATTGAGATAGGACCCAGTTGGCAGCGGGTGTGCAGCGATAAAGTCTGCTAGTATCTATCCCTTGATAGCACGAAGGGGAACAAGAGTTATATCAAATTGTAATAAGATCATTGACCATCTTGCTAAACGTCCGAAGAGTGTTAGTCGGGTCATCAAATATTGCATTGGATTAGATTTCAAAATTAGGGTAATCTTATGAGAAAGCATGTAATATCTAAGCTTTTGGGTAGTGAAAATCAATGTCAGACAATGCTTCTCAATAGGTGGATACCTTATCTCCGTCGGTATTAGGTGACAAATCAAGTAGTAGAGTGCATTTTCTTTACCCTCATCATTGACTTGGGCTAAGAGGGCTCCAAGAGAGTCATCTAAGGCCGCGGTATAAAGTATCAATGGTTTCCCTGGGATAGGGGCTGCCAAGAAAAGAGGTGTCATTATATATTATTTAACGTCCTCGAAAGCCCGTTGGCATTTCTCTTCCCAAATAAATTTGGCGTCCTTTTTAAGGCTGACACCTACCTGAGAGGTTAGAAATAAAGTTTATCAGATATGCCAACTTTCCTTGGAAGGAACGTAGTTGTTTCAAGGTTTTAGAAGGAGGCATTTCCAAGATAGCTTTAATTTTATCCGACTCGATTCCGATTCCCCATTGACGGACAGCGAATCCCAGAAATTTCTCAAAGGTAACGCCAAAGGCGCACTTTAAGAAATTCATTTTAAGGTCATATCTTTGTAACCATTCAAACACGATCCTTAAATTGTACAAATGGTCAATTTTTTGTTTACTTTTGATGAATAAATCATCCACGTAGCATTCTACTTGGTTGTGATTGAGGTCGTCAAAAATCTTCATCATTGTGCGCTGATATGTTGCTCCGGCGTTCTTTAGGCCGAACGACATCACTATGTAGCAGAAAATTCCAATCGGTGTTTTGAAGGCTGTAAGTGCTGCATCCTCGGGAGCCATCTTGATTTGGTTGTATCCCAACGATCCATCCATGAAGGAGAAAATTTCATGTGTAGAAGCGATGTCCACCATCATCTCTGGTATGGGTAGTGGAAACTCGTCTTTTGGACTTGCCTTGTTCAAATCTCTGAAGTCGACACAAACACAGATCTTTCCATTTTTCTTCTTAACGGAGACAATGTTAGCTAACCACATGGGGTATTGCTCTTCTTTCACAAAGTTGGCGTCTCTTAATTTCTTCACCTGGACGATGACTTGTTGCTCTATTTTGAGGTGCATTCTCCTAGGAGCTTGTTTTACTAGGTCATACTGTTGTCCACCCCGAGTTTATGGACTGCAACCTCTACTAACAATCCTGACATTTCATCGTAGCTCTATGCGAAGCAATCTTTGAATTCTATTAATAGTTTGATCAATTCTGAAGATTCTTTGTTATTGAGTAGAGAGCTTATAAATGTAGGTCGGGGTCTTTCTTCAGTCCCGAGGTTAATTTCTTTCAATTCATCAATGGTAGATTTAATTTCTTCCTCAAATTCTGGGGGAGCATCTTCTATTGGTTGATCATTAAATTCATCCTCTATATCGAGGCAATCCTCTTCTGACTCACTAGTAACAACCATGCAAAATTCAGAATCATCAACTGGTCTAACTGTACCAAATCTGAGACCTTCTTTTCAATTTGGAGTTCGACTTTTATCATTCCATAATTTTTCAAAAAGTTGAAATTTATCCTTCGGCATTTGTTTTGGTAAGTGTCCCTATTGAATTAACTTTTGAGCACAAGGTGAGAAGTAACCAAATAGCAATTCCATTAATTCATTAGGATCATCATCCAAATTTACATGTTTTTCAAACTTAGTAAAGGTAGAAGCACAGTAAAATTTGACTGGTTTTGAACCAACACTAAGGACTTCCTTGACCTCTAAAATCTCTACTTTTTTAGGGAGAATCGGAGTAAGGGTCATAGATTAGTGGTTTATCCGATCATACATTGTTTCATATTCATTATTTTCTGTATCTTCTAAGGATATCTCGTACTGAGATTTATTTTGTCTTCTCATCATTATCTCATCTTTAGAATTGTCTTCATCACCAATGTTGATGGTTGGCCTAGTCCGTTCAATGATTAAATTGATCATTCCTCGTCCACGTCCCCGGCCTCAACCTCGGGTGTGTGAACTAAAAGAACATTCACCAATTCGTTGTAAGGGAGTGGTGGAAGATCGCTGAAGCGGAGTTGAATGGCCTCCTCCTTTTAATTATTCTGAATCTTCATCTTTGTTTTAGATAACTTTATGAGAGAAGACAGTCCTCTTTGGAGGCGCGTAGTAGGCAACATCTTCATGGATACCAACTTCATGTACTGAAAATGGTTGTATGTCTCCTTTGATGCAATTTTCTTGACCATCTTTGTGGTATTTGATGCAATAGTGTAGAGATGATGGAACCATGTTGTGTTCATGAATTCATGGTTGACACAGTAGAGCATTAAAAAAGGTCTCGACGTTGATGATAAGAAATTTAGCGGTTGTCACTAGTTTTTCAACCTTCATAAGTAATGTAAGTGATCCAAGGGCTCTTACTCCCTTTTGGTTGAATCCTCTTACATCATTTTATCGGACGTAAGCTCTTGAGCTTCAATATCTAAATAGGCCAATGTTCGTAGGCTCATCAAGTCAAGAGATACTCCAGGATCTACTAATACTCTAGACAATGCAAATCTGTCGATGTTGACGGAGATGTAGAGTGGACGATTGTGGTTGGCGGTACCGAGCAGCAAGTCTTCGTCGGTGAAGGTTACCCCAAGTTGTTCTTTCAACAAACAAACTTCATCTGAGGATGTGCTGGCTAATTGAGCTAAGCAAATTTCTGGGTCAAGCAAAGCTATAACCAGAGACTCCCTCATTTCCTTTGACAGGATTAGAGCGTCGTAGATGCTTAATCGGGCCGACAACTTCCTAAGATGAGCTAGCAGTTATAGTCTACTTTGTATGATCCTTTGATTTTCTCTTGATTATGTGGCTCTTCCACTGGTGGAGGTGAAGATATCTCCTCTCGAGTCATTATCTGCTTTCCTTTGTCTGTTGGAGTTGTTCTTGTTGATAACACTTTTCTGCTCCTTAAGTTAACTTCCGTGATTTCTTCTTCTTGAGATATTGTTGTTGAATTCTCCGGTGTCTCCTCCTCTTCATCGGAAATATCTAGGTTGATGGTAAACGGTGTACCGTGATGCTTAAGAATTGGCTCCTTGTTATCGGTGCTATTGTAAAAAGTGTCATTGATGTCTTCTTTGCACTTGACAACGAGTTCATCAGACTTGAGTACGATTTGAGGATCATTTTGGGGATCAAGATCAAAGTTAGATTGGTCATAATCAGTTATGTTATCACCAGAAACAGTTAAAATGTAGCAGAAATCACAATCATTATATTCATAAGACCCCGGAGTGACAAAAAGATAATCATACAAAGTCACAGTTTCAAAGATTTTTTCCCCCGAATCCAAGACAACTAATCTAGTAAAGGCAGCCCCTATACTACGCCCCATTCTATCAATATTTGTAGTGACACTTCTCTACTTCTTCTTTGTCCTTGGCGACGATGGCTCTCCTGACGAAACCTTCATCTCAGGCTTGGTATGCTGAGGGCTCTGAATGGAGGCTTGTCTTGATGCAGACTGGATCTTGTTCAGTATTTTCTTGAATGATCTGCTCCAGACCTCATTCCATTCTTCATCTCTGGTATACGCAAAAGATAGTTTTGATGGATCCTGTATTTGATTGAGGACTTTCTTGAGTTCATCCTAAGTTGTACTCCATCCATCTGTTCCAGTATACAGATCAATTAGGAAGATTGGCTCGGCCAAAATCATATTTATGGAACCTTTTTCAGGCTCTCTTAAATATTCTTTTGGGATTGTTATGTTCTCTTCTCTAAGGTTCCTCTCGAGCGAGTCTTTAAAGATGAAGCATTTTTTTATAGTGTGCCCAAGCAACCGGTGGTATGGAAAAAAATTTGGTTCATTCTTCTTATCCACCTCTTCGGGCTTCTTCAAATCTGGTAGTTTGAACTCTGGCTTCTTCATCAGAATTTTGAATATTTAAGGTATTGATTCATCTTTAAAAGAATACACCATTTTACATCATTCTGTCAGGGACATTTTCTTATCCCCTGTTTGAGGTGATCTCACTTGAGGCGGTCGCTGAATGGATTGACTACTCTATTTTTTAGCGTACTGTGATGAAGACTAATGAAGATCTTCTGCATATATCTTCATCGGCTGCTTTCCTTTATCAATGATCGCCACTACTCCTGATTTCTTTTCAAACACTCTGGTCACCTTAGCCTTTTAGTGTGGCTCCATGTGCTTAATTTCCTCTTGAAGACTGTTGGTTTTACTGAGTAGCTTCTCGAAGGATTTGATAGTGAGTCCCTTGAGCATGAAAGCTACTGGCACATGAATGTTGTTGAGTAGAATTTTAATTGCATGATGTTCCTGTCGCTGAGGTTCACATTTTATGCTAAGGTTTCTCCAACTCAAAATATAGTCCACTAAAGTTTCGCTAGGCTTTTGTTTTTCTATCATGAGCTCTCCAATTGACACATGATGTTGCACCCCGGTGAATCCTTTCACAAAAATCTATTCCAACTCAGAAAATGTTTTAACTGACCCATTGGACAAGTCAGCGTCCTGACAAGCTGCTAATGAACTCCTGGAAGGGTAGAACTTCACTATTTCTTGTGTTGCCACAGTTAGATCGGAAATGTGTTATATGTTGTCTGGGATTTCCAGTCCCATCAAATATCTTAAAATTTGGGGCCACAAAACCCTTGGTAAAAGGCAAGGTATCAAATTCCTCCGGATAAGGTCTACCCTTTAGAACCAATTCACCACCCTTAGATTAGGTTAAGGCATCCTGCACTTGTTCACCATTTGCTTGAAATCCTTTTTTGGTCTAGCATCTGATGGAGAATCCTTTCTGTGTTGCTCGTCTCTATTCGCTGAAGCAACCTCTCTTATTTTATCTATGATGTGCATGATTTATGGATGATTAATCTCTAGAGAAGCTAATTGTGGTGCTTTTCATTGCCCCTAAATAGTGGTCATAGCGGTCATGGTTGCGGTCATCTCTTCTATTCTTTTCTCTAGTAGACTAACTTGTTCATCCCTTAGGAGGACAACCCTACGCAGCTCATCTACGGCGTTCTCTTCAGTGTGAGGTTGAGCCTCATGCACAGATGTTGTGGGCCTAGTTTCAATTACATGGGCATCCATGAAATCTTCCACCAAGTAATCATTGTAATCAAAATTTTCATTGTCGCTATCGACGGAAACTCTGTGTTCTCGAGCTAACTCGGAAATCTCAATCCTGAGTTTCTCAACTTTTTCTTCAATTATTGATTCCTTGATCGCTTTAAGAGAGGACCCTAATGGACATCCTCTACTTGCTCCTCCATCTCGCTGGTCATTGTTGCAACAATGTCAGATATTTAAGACACTGGTTTCATTTCCTGTCTCGTGGGTTCACCAGACTATATCGGTGCAGCAACCTTGGGTACCCATGCCTTTTTCTTTTTCAACGATGATGTCTCAGGACGGATTGTCTTAGTAGAATCATCAGTATGTCAAGGGAAGGTATGCTCTCCGTGGTGTGGACCGGCTACAGTGTCAGGTAATCGTCTTGTCTTTTCCTTTGGGATTATAGGAATATCTCCATAATGCGTGACTGATAAGATTTTCAGACCAGTCTCAACTTAATCGGTCGACGGCCTACAGTCTTGGTGGCAATGTAATCAGTAGTAATCACTGCGGTATCCACTCTGTTCCCTAAATGGAACCAAATGGGAATGCGAGTAGGTAGCACTCCAGTTGTCATGTGAAATTGTCTAGCGGACTGAACGTCCTTCAAAATTTCCTTCTTCATGCAAGGGGATCTCCCACTCATTTAAGCAACTCGCTAACTAAACATCCTTCTTTGGTAGCTAGCCTTCTGAAAACTGCACTAACTCAGGTGATAGGAGTGAATCTCTTTCCTTCCGCACCATGTCCACAAAGTGGTGGTAATGCGGCGGTGATTCTCCGAATACTCTCTTATCCATCGGTATCCGTCAGAGGATGGAATCTACTCCCTCGTAGGAGTGGATAAATTTCCGGTAACACTTCTTCATATTGATAAGGCTCCTCCTCAATGGGTGTCTCCTTGGGAGCCTGGGCTTTGATGGCCCTTCGAACTCTTCTGTTGCGGTTCCTCTTTTGAGTTCGGGTAAGTGGTACTGTCCTCGAATTTGATCCGATTTCAAACACGGGTGGTGGGACAGTTAATCCCTCAATTAGATCCTCAATAATCATTACTTCTTTCCCTTTAGCAGCAGCAGGGACTGTAGGTTTGGCGGGTGCCGTGACGACAATAGTTTTAGACTTCTTGCAGGCAGGGAAGTCTTGAAGGTAGTTCAGGGTAAATTCTGCAGACAGTTCTTGTATTTCTGGTGCGGCGATCTTCACCACTACAAACGAGGCTTTCCCGAGGATGACCTTGAGATCTTCAAATCCATCTCTAAATTTGATGGTAGGAGCGAGATTATGGGCTTCGTGGCTCGTTGGCAAGTTGCAAAAAAGGTCAGCATTGGGTAGGCCATTGCAGCAGGCTTGAAGACAGAAAGTTTCGGGGTTAGCTATATAGCTAAAAACCTCGTAATTTTTAGTGCAAGCACTAAAAGAAGAGGTTGATCTATAGACCGGGCGAGTCTTAATTTGTGGGTATTTTACAATTTTTTTAAGAAACATCAAGAGGTGTAAAATTTAATTAATATAAGAAAATTTCAAAGTGCGCGCAGCACAACACAATTTGGTTTAATTTGTAAAGTAGCAAATCAAATATGGACGGGAGATGTGAAGTGTTTTAGGACCCAGTGTGAGACCCATTTAGTGGAAGACAATGCCCAGGTGGAACTAATCCACCAACACGCCTATTGGGGATCCGACCCCACATGAAAATTTAAAGAGTACTTAATCTCCTTCTGAACCCCTCAGTTTAAAGATGATTGAACAGCTAGTCCTGAAGTCCAAGGAGTTAGCTGTACCTTCCCAAGACAGAAATGGGTAAAGTATGCCAATGGAAGAAGGGTAATTTGGTCCAAGAGAGACATGGACATATTACGGATGTGTGAAGATAATATTTCTTGATTTGTATGAAGATAAAAGCTTGTCCCGAGCAGAGTCACCAGAAGCTGTCGGCGCTATTTTTAGTTTGGGGGGAGTTGTCCGTAAGAAGCTGTCGGTCACCGAAATCAAAAACATCTTACCTGCTTGGGAAGGATGTTTTAATTTACATATTTAGTTTTTATAAAAATATGAAATCAAATTGACCCCATATTTTTCATAGTTTAAATGAAAGAGCACTATACCTCAAATCCTGTATCTATCCGAAGGATAAACACAAGACTTGAAGCTCGATCAAATAAACTAATGAATATATGACATTCATTTGGTCTGCAAAACCTTTGTATTTGCTGACAAATTCCCCTATTTAATATAAAGAATTAAGTAGGGTTTATATTAAGTTGGGTTCGGACATGCTTCCTATATGGACAAGTCCCTATAGTTAATTCATCTTAAATGACCAAAGTAAACTAAAAAGACTCTCGATAAAAATCAGGAAATATTATCTTCAAGGAGTTTCAAAGGGTAGGACTTTTCAACCTCGATAAAAATCAGGAGAAATATTATCTTCAAGGAGTTTCAAAGGGTAGGACTTTTCAATGTTTCGATAAAAATCAGGAAATATTATCTTCAAGGAGTTTCAAAGGGTAGGACTTTTCAATGAGACCCGATAAAAATCAAGAAATATTATCTTCAAGGAATTTCAAAGGGTAGGACTCTTCAACGAAATAACTCTCAATAAAAATCAAGAAATATTATCTTCAAGGAATTTCAAAGGGTAGGACTCTTCAACGAAATCGGAAAAGAGGTCTGAAAAGGGAATTGGTTCAAATTTGGAAACATTTTGTTGTAAAGTCCAAAGGAGGAAGAACTAGGAGATGTCATGGATCAAGAGGGGAACCTCAGTGACTTCCCAAACTATCCTAATGTTTGGCTTCAATTTTGAGATGAAATATTTAGGTGTTTCATCCTGCCAATTTTATTAGTTAGGGCTTACATTTATATTAAACGATCACACAAATAGCCTTGAAGATGTGAGGATTTAGCTCATGACAAACGACAACCTAAGATGAGTTAGGGCTTATATTGTATAGCAGGGCTGTACAAAGGCCTAAAGATAAGATGAGGATTTATGTTGCATAAGCAAGCAACCTCGAAGTCCTATGTCTTTGTTGTTTATGTTTAAGGAAGGAAGATTGGTTTAGCTGGGGAAGACAGGTTTTGCTGGGGAAGACAGGTTTTGCTGGGGAAGATGGTCATATGCTGCCCACCATGCTAGCTCTAAGCTCCTCGCTGCGACGAGTTTGAGTTTTCTGGTGTGTCAAGTTATGATGTTAAATCAGGTAGCCCTATGGTTGAAGTTCTTTAAATTTTATGGGGGCATGTTAAAGTTGATTAGAACGACACCAGTTAGGATCCTACGGTTCTCTCATTCCGGCACCACTTTTTTCTATTGGATTCACTTAGTCCAAAATTAGGATCCTACGGTTCCCTCTTTCCGGCATCACTATTTTCTATTGGATTCACTTAGTCCAAATGATGGGTCCTACGGTTCCCTCGTTCCGGCATCACTATTTTCTATTGGATTCACTTAGTCCAAATGAACTTAAACACAACTTAATGTGTTCAGGAGTGCAAATGGATTCTATTTTCTTTTGGACTTCAGAAATGTCTGTTCAATCACTTTCGAATAAAGAGGTTCCGGTGGCCATTAAGGACTTTTTTTAATCTTTGTGTGGGGTCAGACCCCTAATAGGTGTGATGGTAGACTAGTTTCGCTCGAGCATTCTGTGTTGTGAAGTCGATCCCGCACTGGATCCTAAACTTTATTTTCCTCTTTGAGCTTAGTTTGCTATTTTGCAAATTAAATCGAACTGTGTCGTGTTGTGCTTGCTATTTAACTTATTTGATAAATTAAGTCCTTTAACTTTCAAACTATTTTTACTAAATTTTAAAACTATCATAAAATAAAAAATAAATTTAACAAAAATTTGCCCAATCCACGGATCACCTTTCTTAATTTTTAGTGTTCGCACTAAGATTACAAAGTATTGGCCAAATAACTAACCTCAGAGCTTTCCTTTTGAAGCTATTGCATGGTGTTTCCCTCGCTCACCTTTTTCTGCAATTTGTTAATTCCAACATCAAGTTTAAAGCTGGAATCGATGAAATTGAAGTCATCCTTAGAAAGGTCCTGTTTGTTGTAGTGAAGGTCGCCTAAGGGAATTCAGGAGCCCTCTGCTGAGTTTGACTTGAACTATCCTAAGGAATTCCCTTCTTGCTAGAAGGTGAAAACTACTACCCCCCTGGCACCTGCCAAGTTTGTAGTTCCCTTTTCTACTAAAGGAAAGAAGATTTTGATCGTAGAAGATGAAACTGAGGAATTTATTGTTCCCCCATCAGTGTTTGAAATTGGATCGAGCTCAAAGTTTGCATCGCTAACTTGATTCCAAAGAATTCATCACAGCCAAAAAGCTCAGAGAGCAACTAAGGCCCAAATCTCACAGAAAGTACCGGATGATGAGTTTTCTTATGAGGAGGAATTTTGGATTACAGAAGACCTCTCTACTTATGCAAGGGAATAGGTTCCATCCTTTAATAGATACTAACAGGTATAAAAGTATCTAGAAGATTGGTGCTACTTTATTGTCACCTCATAGACATGGTGGGAGAGGAAGAAGCCTGCTCCTATCACCCGAGTTGGTACAGTTTTCCAGAGACTGACCACTAAAGAAGGATGTTCAGTGGTCAAATTGCTTAAGAAAATGGGAAATGTGGTGTCCCTGCAAATGAAGAAAGAAATCCCATTTGATGTCAGGATTTCCCGATAGTCCCACAAGTCATCTGAAGTTTTACCAACACGTAATTCCGTCAGATTTTGTCTGGGAAGCCAGATTGATACTACAGTTGTCACTATATATTTTGTTGCCTCTACTACTCCAAAGTCATGTCTGGGTCCAAAAGTTCAACCAGTTATTACTCAGAAGAGTGTCCTGAAGAAGGAAAAGATGAAGAAATTACCCGGTAATGTGATTGGTTCACACCACGAGGAGCACACTTCTCTCTAGCATGTCGATGCCTCTTTTGAGATACCCCATCTCAAGACATCATCGTCAAGAAAGAGGGTGTGGGTACCCAAAGTCACCATACCAATACGGTCGGCTGAGTTCGCAGGGTAGAATGACAAGGTGGAACAAAAGTCCAAAATATCTGTTACAGAATTTGATGAACAAGTGAAGGATGTTCAGGAAAATCCTCCAGATCTTAAGAAAATTCAAGAGGCCATAATTGAAGGAAAGGTCAAAAAACTCAGAGCTGAGATTTTAGAGCTTGCCAAAGAACTGTAACAATTAATGATGTTGATGAGGATTTTTATTTCAGTAATTACCTTGATGAGGATTTCATGGATATTCATGTCATCGAGACTAAAGCTGTCTCATCAGCTTGCGATGCTCAACATCTCATCAAAGGGAACGCCACGGATGATTTTTGCAAAGCTGTTTTCTTAAGGGATGAACAAATTAGTCAAATGGAAAAGCAAATGGATGAGATGGCCGCCACAATGGCCACCATGGCTACAGCTAATGGGCAATCCCAGTCATAGCATGTGGCTTATTGTTGACCTCACTTTTGGTTGAGGTCTAGAAAACTTCTTAAGTAGCCTAGGTCTAGCCATAGGACTTTCCTATTGACTAGTCTTAGAAAATTAGAAAAGGTACCCCCACCATTAGAAATTCAAAACTCTTCTTTCTACTCAACTTGAAATTCCACATATTGATCTTAACCTCTAGCATTTAGTAGATAAGATCATTATAAGAGAATTCAAGAAGAGTCCCTATA
>JXCR01118799.1:0-23305 GCA_002079205.1 Phalaenopsis hybrid cultivar
AGGCTAGATCCTAAACCCTAAGAGGAAGACTAGACCTCACTAAAAATGAGGTCAACAATCATGTATCATGCATCAAGAGCATACTCAACCCTGTTTATAGGAGTGTTGTTTTGAACCTTGTTTGACCATGATCCATAGGAGCCATAAATTGAATAAGCCACTCACTCTCAAATGAACTATTGGCTCTTGAACCACTTGTTAGGGAGTAATAATAAAAATAATATTTCATTTAAAATTCTTATTCTTAAGATACCCACAAAGTTATCAGTTGGTGATAGTCTTAAGCATGAACTTCAGTTGAGGGACCAATTGGATCAATTTTCAATACTTTAGGGCTACGGTGGAGCGCACTTTGAAAGTTCAAACTAAATTGGTCACTTTTGGACAGTCAGAGGATTATTTTGGGCTTTCTCTATTTTAATTTTTGTATGTATGTAGAGAGAAAGAGAGATAGAGAGAGAGAGAGAGAGAGAGAGCTATTGTTTCATTGTTTTCATCAAGGTTGGCATAAATTGAACTTTATGTGCTTGATTAGGTCTTAATTTGGCTAATTAATAAATATTTATTATTCCTAATTTTAATATCTGTCCATGCCTAAAATGAATTAAATAAGAGATATAAGTCTTAACAAGTTGGTTATGCATCAAACTCATCTCACTAAGCTATATTTTCTCCTTATGCGAATTTGACCTTACGAGTTGTATGGAGATCCAATCCTTTCTTATTCACAACCCACCCACAACTCTTGGATGCTAACATGACTTGTTCTTATGACATGAATTGCTCACGCTACAACTCTTCTCTCACCATCTTCGCCAATTGTTTTTTATGATCTCATGATATCTTATTCTATAAATTTTCTCCTCATACATATCATGCTTTCTTATGTTGTCTTTCTTTATCAATGATCACATCCCATCTACCTCCAACACAACTCCTTGACCCACAAATCTTCTTCTCCCTCAAAGATTCCAACACCCATCTCAACTTTGTATTAGGATTCCATGTCATCATTCCTTCTTATTTGGTGCCTATGCGAACCCTTGATCATTCCCATTATTGCACTGATATGCACAATCTCTCACTCATTTTCCTCTCATACTTTTCTAGTTCTTTCTTCTACTACATTAGATATTGTACACCCTTACCCTTGCACCTCTTCGATTTTATTCTCATAGGCCTCAAGTACTCGCTTCCCTTGTCTTTTGTGCCCCCTTGCCCGCCACACTCCCAGAGCATTTCATGCACATATAACCATAAGATTTATATGCAGATCCAATTATTTTTTAGTTGCAACCCACACAACTCTTTGATGCTAACATGACCTGTTTCTATGATATGGATATATTAATCACATTGGCGATAGCAAGTGTAATTTCTCCAAAAAAAAATATTTGATCTCCAAGGCATAAATCACAAGGCATTCATTTCAGTCTCATTTTGTGTCTTATAGCCCGCCTTACTCCATGTATCACATATGCTCTACTATGGAATCTTTTAGAGTACTCATAACCATTTTGGCATGAGAAAAGATGTCTAAAATTATATGTAGATGTTATTTTTTTTTTGTAAATTTGATTTACCGATCATTTTTGGCATTGCATAAATAACAAACATAAACTATTAGTTTCAATGTCTTGAACCTTAAAAATGGACATCACATCGCATCCCATCAGTACTGTTGCTCGGTTGCATCTTATTGCTCTTCCTAAGACGTATATTGTGTTTTCCTTCATTATGACATCTTGGAACTCACCTCTTAGCATTCTTAACATGAAAAGATGAAATATAGTTAAATTCTTAGTCTTGATTTCTTGATTTTCTTGAGTGTTTTAAAACATCTATATAGTATCGCTAATTCATTTTCTTTATAATAAAAATCTAATTTTTAATTAATTACAATGACTTTAATGGTTCAATCAATTAATTGAAAAAAGAATTTCAAACAAACATTAAATTTGAATGAGTGGTTCAATGGTGCAAATGAATAATCAATACTATTCAAATTAATTAAAAAAAACGGTGGAAAGCATTGGTAAATCATAAGGTGTCAATTTGTGTGAACCAAGTTAATGCAAAATTAAAGCCGAATGTGGATTGTTTGAACCCTTGTTGTCAATCATAAGGGTCCAAATTCTCGATCAAAATAAAAGTTCAAATTAAGATGGATTTAAATTGTGTAAGGGCACCAATATTCATCCATATATAGTGGTACTAGTACATGCATATTAAGAACCATGCTAATACATCTAAAAGCATATAGAGCACCAACCCTCCCATGGTGTGTTGATTTAGTGTTAGATACCATGAAATGAATAGAGGTTGTGAATGACTCATAAACTTGTCTTCAGGTTTATTAGTAAACATGCCAACGCCTAATTTAAGAGGAGTGTGCTGATGCTTCCTGAACTTTGAAATTATCTTAAATTTTTGCCTAGGAGTCCAATAGGTCCCTAATCTAAATGTCCCTTATTTTCCTATATGGTGGAAAAATCATTGAAATAGCATTTGAAGGCTCAACTTACCTTAATGCCCCAAGGTCTCAGTCAATTCAATATCAATTCAGGTGAATAGGCGGATAAGCCAAAACCTTGTGTTAGATTTCACACTTTCGATTGATTCAAAGGTCTTGGTAAGCATTTTCATTTATATGTATGTTAGGCTATGCATTACGTAAAAATCAATATCAAACTAATTTAATCATTTGGGTCGCCTTGCTTATATGACAAACGGTAATGTCATAAATCCCAATTTTATGGTTCATTTAAAAAACTAAAAGCATAAAGTCTGTATCAGGCCATAATTTTTTTTCCTCTTCGAGGTTGCATGTCTCAAATATGGACCTTCAAAGAATGTAAGCCCCATACAAATTAATGAAGCTAACATAAAGCCAACAAGCTCGTTAAGCCAAATTCAACTCTACCATGGTCCCATCTTGTAAGGTTGTATGGCTGATTGTGTTGGCCTTTCTTTATCCTTAAGTTTTAAGCCAAATTCAACTCTATCATGGTCCCATGTCGTGTTTTTTGATAGCTTCTTCGAGCAAAGTTTGAAATTTTGGATAACTAATGCTTATAACATACCTCTTGGATCTTATTGTTCATATTTGAAACCTTTGAACTGCAGACAATTGTGCTTTATGCCTCTAAATTATTTAATGGAAACTGGTAAGATCTACCTCCTATTAGTAAATTAATTGGCATTACTCTCAAAATTACATCTCAGCAAATTCATGCACATTCATTCTAATCTACTTAGGATATTAGAAATGCGGCAACCTATGGGTTTTGATCATATTCTTTGTACGTTATGGTTCAAAACCATTTAACTTTCATAAACTAGGTTTGTTGGTACGATAGGGCTACAGAACTATGAGATTTTGATTGGGCTGCAGAACACTCTCTATTTATTTAAATTTAAATCTTAATATTTAATCTAATCTTAAAAGTTAGCCCAGGAAATATCTTTTATTGATAGTACTCTCCTACCAATGGAAGGGATATCTCATTATAGGGTCTTGGGCCTATGGGAAGTTTTGATTCTTAATATATACAAACCATAGCCTAAATATCAAAGTGGAAAAAAAGAAATATAATCCTTCTAATGAAGAATTATTTTCTGAGTCCTTTTTTTTATACATCAAGGATGCTCACTATGAAGTGGTTGGCTTTTTTGAGTGATCAAATAACTAAATATTTGGACACTGATATAAAAAAAAATGTAAGCATAAATATAAAAGGTAAATTATAGAAAAAAATAATAAATAGATAGTGAAGGAGCATAAGCTTCGTTATTAAAATATTTTATATCAAACGACACAAAATAATTCATAAAAATAACAAAAAAATTGATTTATTTTATATAGCCATGCTTGACTTAATTCACTACCAAGTTTAAACTTATAAGCCCAAAATGTACCATTGAATTTTTTTTTAATAATCTAAACCTACTTTAAATAAACTTGGCATGGCGTGCTAGTTTGGTAGACCTCTCTTAAAGCAGCCCTAACATGAAATTCTCTCAACTGAAGCAGCCCTAACATGAAATTCTCTCAACTGCTCCATGCAAAATTTGGCACAAGCAACCCTTTTTCTAGTATTATTGCGATTAGTGTCGTAAATGAACCAATGCACTTGATGAACAACTTGAACTCGGTTCGATTAATACTGCATCATGTTTGCTCAAATTAGTAAACAAACAATTTTGGACATTTTTTTAAAACATGAAGTTAAATGAACCAAATCTGAACATAATCCAGCTCGTTTGTTGATGTTCACAAACAAGAATAAGCTCAGTTATTGTTCAGTAAGCAACTTGTTAAATGCATTATACTTTTATGCTATATTATTTAAATAATATTTAATTAACTAGAGCTTATTTAATTAGATATTTAATGCAATTTCTTCTTTTTTTATTTCAATAAAGTAATTTGTTAGTACTTATTAATATTATTTAATTGCAAAAAAGCTTACTTATAACTTATATATTATCTTTTTTTATGTAGTATAAACTAGATGATATTAATTTAAATTTTATTCAATTGTTTATATCTTTAAATTTATAAAATCATTTATTATTATTTTTATATAAAAAATAAGTAAATATTTGAATTTTTTAGCTTTATATACAAATTTAAGTAGAATTCAAATTTGTAATTTTATATAAAAATATGTACTCATTCAAAATTTTAGTTTATTCAATTAATATAAACAAGTACAAATCAAATATGAACATAAAAAACAATTAAGCAAGCAAATTATGAACACTTATATCAAAGCTCGACTCAAGCTCAAACCGAACATGACCAACTTATGATTCAATCAAGCCATGTCCAAACCATGACATGCTCGGCTTGGCTTGGCTCAACTTGATTACAACCCTAATTGTGATCTTGTGTCATCTCTATCATCCTCCTTGTCCATGATCATCATCCTCTATTTGCCTAGTGAATTTCATTAGTTTATTTTAGAACCAATCAAACACTAAAAATGGATTCAACAAATTTATTCTACAAGAAACAACCTAAAAAATCAAAATGCAATGTGTTCAATTTACATATTCATTAAATACTTGCAAACAATTAGCATCTAAAACATTCAGTTTTGTTTTGTGATTAGTGTAACACATGAATATCAATTAACGCTTGAATTACACTCATCTTAAATCAAAGTTAACTGTTTAAAAACCAAAATTTTATCAGAATATCGTCATTGAATTTTTTCGTATCAACTCTGAATTATCCCTCTATTTTTCCTGGTCCATTAGACATTTAAAAAAAAAAAATTACATATCCATCTTTTTGGCTCTCTAAGAAAAGATGCATTTTTATTTTTATTTTATCTTTTCATTATTGATTTTTTTCCTTTTTATTTTATTTTTTTAATTTTAATTTTAAATTTTTATTTTTGGAAAGAAGCTTTAGTTTTGCAGTTAGTCCTTGTGTTTTTAATTTGCTTACAAATAGGTCCTATAACTATTTGATATAAGCTTTATTTGATTTAAATTACTTGACAAGTTTTTTAATTGTTTATTATTTTTCTTTCTATGGAGGAACTGATCAATCGAGATTTGTTTTACAGTTTCAATTTTCAATTATTAAAAATCAGCTGACTGAAGGAGTTAATACTTTTTTTTTTTTGGTTCAGGAATCAAATATACCTTCAGTAAGTCTGGAAGGCCCGCTATTTTTACCCGTGATCCAGATGGAAACGCTTTGGAGTTCACCCAAATAGAATGAATAGGTACTCCTGTTAATAAAGAAACTTACAAGATGAAAGAACCACTCAATAAGCCAAGTAAACTTCACTTACAAAACTAATAGTTGATGTTTGTATTGTTCATTTTTTAATAATCAAAATATATTTCTACGTCTCTATGGTGCAAATCTTTTACCAGTTTTGCAATATGAGTTTTTAAGAATGGTATTAACAGTAAAAAATTTGACCTTTTGTTCTGGTTAATTGATCTGGCAATGAATTTGACCTTTCAGATTTTCTCGCACCTCGTCAAATTACTTGAAACAAATCTCTAAATTAACTGCATTCGTATTCCGTATTTTGCAAGTTGGGGTCTTACTTCCAGTTTCTCCATCTCATTAAGTGTAAATCTCATCTCCTGTCTTCCTGATTCTCATGCTCAGCAAGGCTAATTTTTTCTCCACGATGAAAGGTGAAGTTAGCATAGCGCATCTCATATATTGTGATGATCCATCAACATTTAAAAATACATTTTAAAGTACGGAAATCTACGTACATACAACAATTCTTATGTACTTGCATGTCTAACACCTGAAGTTTGATATTTACACTTATAACATATTGTTATTATATTCCTACGCATGGATAGGCCCTATGCATGGAAAGGTCCTATGCACTTTTAAAAAGGTAGTGATAGTGGTATTTTTGATGTAATGCTAAAGATTTGAGTGGTTCACTTGTACATATGAATATTTAGGTGTTAGATATTGAAATACATAAGAATTGTGTGGTATGTATGTAAATTTCCCTTTTAAAGTAATTTCTGGTGCATTTATTCTCGCCTGCCTAAACTTTATCCCGATGTACTGAATTAACCTTCGTTGTTGGGCATCATTTGATCATTTTCTAGGGCTCTCAATCGGGTAGAATTCCTATTAAATATTGTCTGTTAGTCTCTGCGACTGCTAGATAAACTCTGAAAGCACTTGTTTGTTGGGAATACAGGCTTCTTTCTACCAGATAAGGGTGCCTAGAGGCCCTAGACTTTGATGAGAAGAATCTCTGGTTATATGGGTAAAGAAAATTTCCTAATAGATCAAAAAGCTAATGTTAGGGTTAAAAGAGATTGGATGGCCTTTAATCATGGTGTCCGTCATGATTAAATAAGTTGAAGCCTTTTATCTATCAATAATAAAAAGCTCCTCTAAAAGTGCCTATCAATTTTTTTTCGATGGTCTAGTTGATATCAAATCTCAATTAAAGGGACTTACAATGCATTTATTCATTAACTTCTAGGATTTCTATCCTAAGTTTTATCCTAAATTCTAAAAATGCCAAGTTTGTCTACCTTTAAGTCCTCCAATCCAATCCCTAATTCCCCCGAAAGAAATACCTTCTACAAATATATCCACTATTTATTTCCCTCCAAAAGAAAAAAAATAGAAGATATCCCTAAATTCCCTAAAAATATATAAAAAAAAAATTGTATAAAAATTTATTTTATGTGCCAACTTAGGGCACCAAATTCAAATTTCATAGAAGCAAAAGGAATTAATGTTGCATCAAATGCTATCAAACAAACCAAGCTCAAAGTTTTGCACTTGTAAAGATGTAAAATATTCCTTTTGATTTTTTGGTTAGCTTGAAAGTACTGTACACTATCACGAAGCATGTAATGATGTAACATATGCCTTTTGATTTGGTGGTTAGCTTGAAAACAACTATACGCCATCATATTATGATTATGATCCAAGTTTATATGTTTTCTAATGACATTCATTCTGGCTTGCAGTTCTAGTCGCATTTGATAGAGCATAAAGTCGTCTATCATTTTAAGTTGTTATGGTATTTGCTACTCAATTAACTTCTACTCTCAATTTATGAAGTTCCTTTAAATGAAGTAACCAATTGGTAATGAACGAGCTGTTTGAGTCCGATTAGTTCAACAACCTTAGCTAATTGGATAGACCATACTTCATTGTCTCCCTGCGATGACAGAACTATGAGATTATGAATGTAAGAATTATCATTCCGCTAAATCAAATCAATTTCTGCAGTAGAGTTGATCATTTATCTATCGCACCAAGAGAGCCGTCGCAACATTGCACTTATTTGAGGGCATATATTGTTAGTCCTAATCAAAAGCGTGCTCCCTCACTTAGAGGAGGTAATTAACCATGGTGGATTATGCCCATGGTAGACTTTCAATCATGTAAATGACTCATTCAAAATTTTAGTTTATTCAATTAATATAAACAAGTACAAATCAAATATGAACATAAAAAACAATTAAGCAAGCAAATTATGAACACTTATATCAAAGCTCGACTCAAGCTCAAACCGAACATGACCAACTTATGATTCAATCNGGAACTAATGACACTATTGCTTAAGTCTTGATTAGGAGGGCCAAAATTTATGACTACTCCAACACTCTCCGTGCATTTGCCTCCAACTCAAGGAAAGAAGCATAAAATGATAATTTTTAGTGAGCCAAAGTGTTAGTCAACCAAGTCCTTTATAACTAACATTTATTAACAACACACTTGAAAATGTGCTTTACGAGTGAAACGAAGTAATGCACTCATCACTTGTATTAGCATCTGCCACAATAACTACGTGCAAACGTTTAATTCTTCTATTTTTTTTCGCAGTCATTGAGTCGCTAATCACTCCTTTTGTATTCTCTCATTTTGAAGCTATTTATTTCTTGGTAGTTCTTCTCATCGCACTCTTCCACCTACTATTTTATTATATATTTCTCATTCGCTATTTTTACTAGGACCCGGAACTACTTGCTCACAGTCCTATTCTCAAGGAAAAATTATTGTTTCAATAGTCCTGATACAGTTTTGCAGCAGGACTCCAATCAGGGCTTGATACATGTACAAGCAGACCCACCTTAGTAAAAAAAAAAGAAATTAATGCATGGGTGAGCCTACTTGTACACGTGGTAGGTTCTGATTAGAATCCTGATGCAAAACTGCATCAGAAATGCTGATGCAATAAATTTTCATTCTCGAGAATGTTTTTCATGCCTTATATATGCACTTCCTTTTACTTCACATCTATTCAATCTCATGATTGTTCTTCATTTTTATGGTTTTTTTTTTCCTTTGGAATAGCTAGAAGTTATAATTATTATCTAAAATATCCTTTTATTGTTAAAAAATATCACCTAACGAAGTTTATCCTATTAAATAACTATTGTATACACATAATATATGTAAATATATGATATACAACTCATGGCATTATAGTTCATAAAAACTTTGTTTCCTAATCAACAAAAGAAATCATTTGAAGTCATAATAAAAAAAGGGGCATTTACATAAATAGCACTCAATTTCTATGGATTTACGTATCTCACATCAAAACTTTCATTTTTACACGCATAGCACCAAATTTTGTTCACGCCACATTAAAAATAGCACTAATCATACTTTTTAATGGTAAAATCCACCTTTCATACATAAGTAAAGTGCTATGTATGTAAATATGAAAGTTTAGGTGCGAGATACGCACATCCATAAGAATTGAGTGCTAAGGATTTAAATTTCCCCGAAAATAAACTAAAATTGAAAATCACAAGGGAAAGGTAAGAAAAGGATGTTGATGTACACCACTTTAGTAAGTTTGGTGCATTATTTTTATCTAATATACAAATATATGAATTATTAGAAGGGAAAAAAAGTTTTTCTCAAATTTTTATTGGCTTAAAAATTGTGTTTTAATCTTGATAAAAATGGTAATCATATTTTATAAACTATTCTCTGATATTTATAAGAAATACAATCTTCCCTAAAATATATTTTATTCTGTAAATTTTAATTAAATAATGCATATTTTTTGTTTCAAATTTGGAGATTGTATGCATATAATTGATAATATTTATTCAATAATAATAAATATATGTGCATAGTTATTAATAAACTTATTTTACGATCAATAGCGTAAGAATAAGTTGTGTTAAATGTATACGGCTTTAAGTTTAAAAACATATACTCATCTCTAGGGGTGTAAACGAGTCGAACATGAGCGAGCCTAGACTCAGCTCGTGTAAACGAGGCGAATACGAACGAGCTTAGGTTTAACTCGTGTTCGGCTCGTTTATATTTCGAGCTCAAAAAGTGTGATCGTGTTCGACTCGTTTGCTTAGTGAGTCAAACACGAGCTGTTCATGAACAAAAAATCGTTTTGGCAACCCTAATCACGTAGCCATAAGATGCAAGGGTTGGGACAAGATTTAAAAATTATTTTTTATGTTAAAACATCATTTGAATCTAATTTAATAATTTTTATTCTATTTTATTAATTAATACTTTTAATTAATTATAAATCTTTGTAGCCTTGTAGTCAATTAAATTTTTTAAAAATACTACTGATCATTATATATATATCGAGCTAAACAAGAATGTACGAATCTTTGTTTGTGTTCGGCTTATTAACTTAGCGAACGAGCTGAACATGACATTCTTAACGAGTAGAACACGAGCTGTTTGCGAACCACGAGCCATTTTGATAGCCCTACTCATCTCTGTGTTTTTAAGATAGTGTTGCAATGTTAATAAGGAATGGAGAGTGCACAGTAAGCTTAACAATTTCATAAAATTTAGAAGGAAAATTCACATACATATTCCATAATTCTTATGTATTTGCAGATCTCAAAACCTATACTATGATATTTATGTTTCTGGCACTGTTGTGCTAAAAAGTTTATGCATGAAAATTCGTATTTTATTTTTAAAAAATTAATAATAATGATGTTTTTTAGTTGAGTAGCATGTATGCACATGCAAAAGTTTATGTATTAGATATATAAATATATAAGTATTATGTGATATGTATATAAATGCCCCAACATTAAATATTGTAAAATGTAACTATTTAAAAAATGAGAGATGCTCAAAAAAACCTTTACTTGGCTCGGCCTTCAATCCGATCCAACAACCTAAGTCCGGATCCATTCAAACTCCTGGACTCGTCTATATGCACTTGCAAAAAATAAAATAATATTAATAAAAAAAAAATAAAAATGATTTACATACAGACCAGTCAACTCCCACGTTTTTAGGTATATAACATCCGAACTTTAATTTTTACAAACATGTCACCATGTTTATGCATGAAAATATGTATCACTTTTTTTTAAAAAAATTTTGGTGTATTTTTTACGTGATATGAATGATTTCGGTTGTATAATGTAAAAAAGTAAAGTTTATGCGTTAGAAATGTAAATACATAAGTATTGGATGGTATGTATGTAAATGCCTCTGAAAATAAAAGCTCAACTCTTTTTTTTAGAATTTGAGGGCAAATGAAGGCAAAAATAGAGTTATTTGTGTTGTATGAGTCATATACAATGTTGCTAATAGACTACTTTTAAAGAGCTAGCAAAGTTATTAAAGGGCAATATTGTAAGCAAACAGTCTAGACCACCACCAATGATACACACAATCTCGAATGACTCACAAATCAATTGTTGGTGGTTCCACCAACTTCATGTAATTTGTGTGGGATGGTTCCGTGACTTATTGTTAGAGATTTCGTGATGGTAGAGTAATGAATTATTATTTTTGCATTGCACAAGAATCTATTTCACACTCATAAAATAAAAATGATAAGTAACACCACCATAATTTTTTTATGTAGAAAATCCGAAAAGTGAAAAAACTCACGGGACTCGATCTAATCAGAAATAATCTACTATAGCTTGGTATCGACAGGCGTTCAATCTAGGGTTTTTTAGTACCGACAGGCATTACAGACCCCAATGGGAGGTAAAATCGGTCTCAGAAGAGTCCGGATTGATGGAGTTGGGTCTCTCAACATTAGAATAGACGTAAAACAAATCTAGTGTCAAGGTTAACACCACCTTACAGTGAATTTCCCGAATATGGTCAAGTCAGTACCAGCCTTAATTTTGTGGCCGAGGCACGTAACAAGACATTTAATTGGATGTCTTGGATAGCATGAAGCTGGGCACAGTTTCGAGTTGTTGAAATAGACATCCATTATACGTGACATTAAAAACTAATGCCGACAAAGGACCCAAACAAATGTGATGCGTCGTTGAGACGCAGTGCGCTTGTTGGAAGAAACTCAATTTTTGATCCAACCAGAGTTGACTGTATCATTAACTTCAACTTGTTCATGTCAAAAAGGGGTCTCCCCACCAACTTAAAGATTTGTTGAGGAAAGAAGGCCTTGTTCCCATTTAATGGGGCTTACTTCCAAATCTCATATGTATGTATGTGTGTGTGTCTGTGTGTCTCTGTGTGTCTATATATATATATATATATATATATATATATCCTTTTTAGGGGGCCCTGTTTTCAATCTTAAGAGCTAATTTGAGGAAAAGATGCCTTGATCCCATTTAGGGGTCATTACTTCCAAATCTCATATTTTTCTTAACTAGTTTAAGTTAGGTATCAAATTTTGAATAGATAGGCTGAATGCCTTTTCCTTTGCTTTCATTCCAATAAATAATCGTTTGTACAACCTATTTTAGGTACATAATATTCTGTATAAACTATTCTAGGTAACTTAATTAATACATATGTCTAATCTAAATATTCAACTAAAAGGAAAGATTTCATGCCAATATAATATTTCTTTCTTTGTAGTATTGCAAAGAAGGAAACTCTTCATTTACTCATGATTGATATCCCCCCTCAAATTGATGTTGTCTTATCAAGAAACATCAATTTGCCAACAATAAACTGATGATGCTGTCGAGAAAGAGCCTTAATAAATATATCAGTCGTTTGAAGATCAGAGGTGACATGAGGAAGAGATATAACACCATCCTCATATGCTTCTCGAATGGAATTACAGTCCACTTCAATGTGTTTAGTGCGCTCATGAAAGACAGGATTAGCAGCAATCAAGATAACGCTCATATTATCTGCATGAAGAGAAGTAGACTCAAGCTGGGGAAAACCAAGCTCAGCCAGCACACTCCGAAGCCAAATGATCTCAGAACAAGCCGAAGACATAGCGTGATATTCTGATTCAGTAGATGACTTAGACACTCGATCTTGTTTCTTGCTCTTCCAAGAGATTAAAGAGTTGTCGAGAAACACACACCATCCAGTAATAGATCGGCGTGTATCAGAACAACCAGCCCAATCAACATCACTATAGGATACTTCGCCGAAAAGAACAAACCACGATGAGGAGTACCTTTCAAATATCGAACAATACATCGAACTGCAACTAAATGAAGATGTGTAGGGGCTTGCGTAAATTAACTAACTTGTTGTACAACAAATGAAATATCAAGACATGTAATAGTCAAATAATTGAGACTCTCAACAAGTTGTCGATATAGAGATGATTCAGATAGGAATTCACCACCATTCTATTGATATTTGACATTTACTTCCAAAGGAGTGTCAGCAGAGCGACCATCTTGAAGACCAGCCAAGACAATGAGTCCCTTTGTATAGTAGTGCTGATGAAGGAAAATACCAGTGGGAGAAGAGTGAACCTCAAGTCCTAAGAAATAAGTTAATAATCTTAAGTCTTTCATATGAAAAGAACCTTGAAGATGCTTCTGTAGCTGAGACAACAATTGATTTTCAGATCCCGTGATGATAATATCATCAACATAGACTAATAACAAAACACTTCCCTTGTCAGTTTTGCAAAAAAAAACGAAGAATCATATTGAATTTGAATAAAAGAGAGCTAAGAAGGGTATTGCAAAACTTTTCAAACCAGACCCGTGGAGTCTGTTTTAAACTGTATAGTGATCGTTTGAGCTTACAAACATCATGTGAAGGTGTAAAAAACAGGCTTGGAGGAGGAGTCATATAGATATCTTCTTTGAGATCCCCATGTAAGAATGCATTCTTAACATCCATCTGCTTTAAGAACCAGCTTTTAGATGCCGCAATAGATAATGTCAGTCATACAGTTGTCACCTTAGCCACAGGTGCAAATGTTTCTTCATAATTAATCTCATATTTTGGTCGATTGTCAAGAGCTACCAATCTTGCCTTATATTTGTCAAGAGAGCCATCAGATCAAAATTTAAGAGAGTAAACTCATTTACAACCAATGGGTTTAATATTAGTAGGACATGAAACAATATTCCAAGTGTGATTGTCTTGAAGTGTCTGAAGTTCCTCTTGCATGGCTTTGACCCAGCAAGCCTATTTAGCAGCCTGAAAGTAAGAGGTAGGAACAGTAATACTAGTTAGAATTGCTGCAAGAAATGTTCTAATACCAGAATACAGGATCGCGGAATCGACGGAGATGGGATCGAGCCGATCTCAAAATCGGCGGATGAGCAGACAAATCGAGACAAATACGATCGCGGCAAAGCGGATCGCGGTTTGACAGCGGATTTCCTTGAACTTGGACGAAGGTGAAAGAAAATGCTGCTAAACTTAAATAAAGACAAGAACGAGCACTCCTAGCGAGGAAGCAGACGAAGATGCCGACGAAGATTCCCTTCGTTATTTCCGACGAAGATAACAAAAGTCAAGAATAACAACAAGAATTCAGACCGATTCAAGCTCTGATACCATATCAAATTTTGAACAAATAGGCTAAATGTCTTTTCCTTTGTGTTCATTACAATAAATAATCATTTGTAAAATCTATTTTAGGTACATAATATTCTGTATAAACTATTCTATGTAACTTAATTAATACATATGTCTAATCTAAATATTCAGCTAAAAGGAAGGATTTCATGCCAATATAGTATTTCCTTCTTTGCAGTATTGCGAAGAAGGAAACTCTTTATTTACTCATGATTGATATTAGGAGGCCTTGTTCCTTTTTAGGGGGCTTGTTTCCAATCTTAAGAGCTAGTTTGAGGAATAGATGCCTTGATCCCATTTAGGGGGCTTACTTCCGAACGTCAAGTTTTGTTTAGAGAAAGGGTGCCTTACTCCAAACTATGGTGGCTTACTCCCAAACCCATGAATTGTTTATGAAAAGGGTGCCTTATTTCGGTTTACAATGGCTTACTTCCAAACCCAAGTTGTTTTAAGGATTGAGTGCCTTATTCTTGTTTAGGGTGGCTTACTCCCAATCCTTTGAATTGTTTTGAGGAAATGTTGTCTTACTCCAATTTACGGTGGCTTACTCCCAAACCTCCAATTTGATCTAACATGCTTGCTACATTAGGGTAGAATGTCTTGCTCCTG
Source organism: Phalaenopsis hybrid cultivar (assembly GCA_002079205.1). Taxonomy (NCBI): domain Eukaryota; kingdom Viridiplantae; phylum Streptophyta; class Magnoliopsida; order Asparagales; family Orchidaceae; genus Phalaenopsis; species Phalaenopsis hybrid cultivar. The sequence goes on from JXCR01118799.1 coordinate 14,864, forward strand.
TTTAAGGGGGCCTCATATCTAACCTAAGGGAAAAACATGGTAATTAGATTGAAGAAAGCCCAATCTTCTCATGTGATCCGAGTCATCCATTATGCTTCCTCATAATAAATCAACCAAGAGTTAACTATGGCTCTCGTCAAGTGAAGCACCCATAGTTTAGTCGGGTGGCTATTTTAAGCTTGAGGTGGCCCGACATAAATTGCAATTGACTAGTGACCTGACAGCGTGGTCAATTGAGAAGGCTCGATCATCTAATGTGATACAAGTCATCTATTAACAACATGAAGAGGAATGTCTTATTCTATTTATGTGGCTTGTTTTTCAATTCGAATGGTCATTTAAGGGATCAAGAACCTTACCCATTTAGTGTGGTTTTACTCTTATCCCAAAATTATTTTTAAAAAATGGTGCCTTACTCCCATTTAGGGTGGCTTCCTATTTATCCTTGGAATTGTTTTGAGGAAAAAGGTGTATTTCTCCCATTTAGGGTGGCTTACTCGCTATCCTCGGGTTTCAATTTTGATTTGATTTGCTTAGAACCGTTACCTTAGATGGGAGAGCCCTACACCTTTTAAGGTGGTCTCACATCTAATCCTAAGAGGAAAATGAATCAATTCAATTTGGAAAAAAAGCCTTTCTCCTATTAAAGGGGGCCTCACAATCGGTTCGTCATTTGTCTTACCCTCATTTAAGGTAGTTTTACCCCCGTTCCAAAATTTGATTTGATTCATGATAGCTTAAGCAAGGTTGCCTTACTCATATTTGAGGTGGCTTTTTTCCAATATCAGGAGCTAGTCCTACTAATTAGCTTAGGAGGGAAAGCACTGGACATCCTGTCATCCTAATAGTTGATTGAGGTGCTCCCATTAGAGAACCGACTGAATGGTCTTGAAGCTCCAGAGACATCAAAACCAAACAACTTTGTAGCCCGAGGTGTTTTCATCGAAGCTCGACCGATTAGGGGTGGTGGTTTCGATGTTCGGAACACTATCAAATATTCAGGGAGGGGTGTATTCCGACTAGGCATGGCTCGATCAAACAAGCACAATGCTGGAATTGATGCTACATGCTTTCAGTGCGAAAATTTTGATCATGCATTTTCCTTGTCGATCGTTGCACCATAAAAGTTAGATACACTTGGATAATCTAATGATGAGAAGTGTTTTGAATTTTTATGCCAAATTTTAGTGTGTCGTTCTGGATCTTTTCCACATTCATCTGTTTTGAATGGGTATTCTTTTGTGCCAAAGATGTAGGCAAGTATAGGATTTATGATGAACTGTCCAACATATATATCAGCTATAACTTCAGTTCTTCTAAAACATTCAAGAAAATCGTTCTTACTTGAGTTACAAAGGTAGAAAAGATGCGGTGATAAGCCCTTTGTAAGAATGAGAAATCTGGCAATACAATAAAAAACATAAATAATTTCAATATCCAGAGTAATTGAGTTTACTGATTTTGTCTGACAACAGATGAGTGCAGGCTCACATATTAGATGTTGGTCTAAAGGAAGATGAGTTGCGACAGTGAGCCCTGAAAAAATCATGTATTCCGAGCATAAATTATTCCATAGGGACAGCGTATGCAGAAATACATGCATTATCCGATCTCCACCGTCTATCATTTTTTTAAAATAAGAATGGGGCCCACCAAAATACATGTTTGCCCTCATGAACATCAGACAACGTATGCATTTCTACATACGATGTCCGTGTGGAATAGTTTTTCCCGAGCATGGGAGAGAGTTCAGGAGAGACGGAGTGCTAGATTTTAAGTATCAAGGAAGTTTTGGGTGTTGGGTATGTAAATATGGGGTTTTGGATGCTGGATCTGTAAATAAGAAAGTTTTAAGTGCTATGGATTTAAACTTTTATATATATTTTTATATTAAAAATGATATGTTATATAAAAAATTACATGGATGAAAACAATCCTTAGGAATTCATTTGTAGAAGTTTAGTATTTGTTAGGTGCCACTAGGAGTGTAAATGAACCGAGTTTGAGCGAGCCTAAAGTTTTTTCGTATTCGACTCGTTTGAATTATTTATTATTCTTATTCAACTCATGTTTGGATTATTTGTTTGTGTTCAGCTCGATTTGAACTCATATATTCGAGTTAAGCTCTTATTCAACTTGGAATAATAATGTACTAAAATTTTATATATTAACAATGAAAATCGAATGGGTGGATGAAACGAGGAACATCACGTACGTACCACTCCATTCTTATGTATTTACATATTCAACATAAAACATTTATTTTTTTTATTTCCACACCTAGTTCAAATTATTTAAAAATTAATAAAATTTAATGTATCTTTAGTATTTAGTATTAAAATTTAATATAAAAATATTATATTAATTTTATTTATTAAATTTGACTCAAATCAAACTTAGTACAAATCAACAAACTTTAAATTCTAATTAATGTACGGTTCATTTATAAATGAAACTAAAAATATTGATTGTTTTGGCAAAGGAATAAGTACAAATAGAGCCGAAATCGCAGAACACGAGAAAAAACTACGTACGTAAGAAGTGCGTAGCGCTGCGTACGTCAGAGAGGTTATTCAGAGGGTATTTGAGGGTTATATTTACATTATACCCTGTAACCTCCCTGTAACCTACTTGTACCTTTTAGTAAGTTCCGCGCTTCTGTTTTAATATATTTGTAGGTTACATGTAGGTTATTGAGATGTTACAAGGATATAACATGGATATAACCGTCAACACCTCTGATTAAACTCGCAAGGGAAAAAATTTGCATGCGATAGATGTACGCAACGCTATGTACGATATTGATGTTATACCGAGGGTACAAGAGAGTTATATACACGGTATAATCCTTTGTAACCTCCCTGTAACCTTCTGTAACTTACCTGTAACCTACTAATAAATTTTTAATATATAATAATAAAAACGCAAAATTTATTTTAGGTTACAGATAAGTAGAAAATTAAAATTTTTCCCGTCGCAAGGCTGAGTACGCAAATTTTTCTCTGGCCGGGCCATACATGCCACCATCTATCATGCATGCTTCATGTTCGTCCCCTCCTCCCTCGACCTCCTCCTCCGTCGATGCATCANTTTGTTCGTGTTCAGCTCATTAACTTAGCGAACGAGCTGAACACGACATTCTTAACGAGTAGAACACGAGCTGTTTGCGAACCACGAGCCATTTTGATAGTGTTGCAATGTTAACAAGGAATGGAGAGTGTGCACAGTAAGCTTAACAATTTCATAAAACTTAGAAGGAAAATTTACATACATATTCCATAATTCTTATGTATTTGCAGATCTCAAACCTATATTATGATATTTATGTTTATGGCACTGTTGTGTTAAAAATTTTATGCATGAAAATTCATATTTTATTTTTAAAAACTAAATAATTATGATGATTTTTTATTGAGTAGCATGCATGCAAATAAGAAAGTTTAGGTATTAGATATATAAATACATATGTATTATGTGATATGTATATAAATGCCCCAAAAATAAATATTGTAAAATTTAACTATTTAAAAAATGAGAGATGCTCAAAGGCCTTCAATCCGATCCAACAACCTAAGTCCGGATCCATCGACTCCCGGACTCGTCTATATGCACTTGCAAAAAAAAAAAAATAAATAAATAAAAATGATTTACATACAGACCAGTCAACTCCCATGTTTTTAGGTATATAACATCCGAACTTTAATTTTTACAAACATGCCACCATGTTTATGCATGAAAATATGCATAACTTTTAGGTGATATGAATGATTTGGGTTGTATAATGTAAAAAGTAAATTTTAAGTGCTAGATATGTAAATACATAAGTATTGGATGGTATGTATGTAAATGCCTCTGAAACTAAAAGCTCAACTCTTTTTTTTTTAGAATTTGAGGGCAAATGAAGGCAAAAATAGAGTTATTTGTGATCTATGAGTCATATACAATGTTGCTAATAGACTACCTTTAAAAAGCTAGCAAAGTTAATGAAGGAGTATAGGGATCAACTTGCAACTCTTATAATCCTGATGCTTTTAATTTAAGTTGCATCTGGAGCATTTTTATGAAAGCAAAGCCTTGAGCTTTTTGGAAGGTTGAAAATATATTTTGTATTGTTTGTGCTCGAATATGTAACATATTGATCGGACAACATGAAGAATCTTAAGAAACATCCTTTGAAAGCTTCGTTTGACATGATATAGATTCTAAATCAAATGAAATTAAGATTTAATTATTAGTATAAAATTTATTGAATTTTAATCTAAAAAATATATTAAAAATTGAATATAATATAATAAATTAAAAGTAGGCTCAGAATTGATTTCGATTTTCATATTGATTGTACACGCAAATATTATATGAAGTTTTGGAGGTAAAGGACAATATTGTAAGCAGATAGTTTAGACGACCACAGCTGATACGCACAAACTCGAATGACTCGCAGAACAATTGTTGGTGGTTCCACCAACTTCATGTATTTTGTATGGGATGGTTCCGTGACTTATTGTCAAAGATTTTGTGATGGTAGAGTAATGAATTATTATTTTTGTATTGCGTGAGAATTTATTATGCACTCATAAAATAAAAATGATAGGTAAAGATACTGTAATTTTTCATGTAAAAAATTCGAGAAGTGAAAAAATTCACGGGATTTGATCTAATCAGAAATAATCTACTATAGTTTGGTATAGACAGGTGTTCAATATAGGATTTTTTTAATACCGACAAGACATTCCAAACCCCAACAGGAGATAAAATCGTAACCCCGAATACTCTCTGATTAACCTATAACCTCCATGTAACCTATCTGTATCTTTTAGTAAGTTTCACGCTTCTATTTTTATATATTTATAGGTTATAGAAAGATTACCAGAGATATAACATGAATATAACACCAAATACTCTTTGATTAACTCCTTTACGCGTACGCAAATTTTTCTCTAGCTGGCCATAGATGCCACCATCCATCATGCATGCTTCATGTTCGTCCCCTCCTCCCTCGACCTCCTCCTCCGTCGATGCATCACCCCTCGCCAAGCTAAGCAAATCCATGCCCTCATCCTCCTCTCCGGCCATCACCACTCTCCCTTCCTCTCCGCCCGCCTCATCTCCATCTACTCACACTTCAAACTCCTCTCGCCCGCCATCTCCGTCTTCCTCTCCGCCCCCTCCCCTACTCCCTCTATCCTCTGCAACTCCATCCTTCGTTCCCTTCTCTCTCACTCACTCTCCTCCCAAGCCATCTCCCTCTATCGCCGCGCCCGCTCCCTCAACCTCATTCCCGATGGCTTCACCTTCCCCCTCGCTCTCCGTGCTTGCAGTTCTCTTTTCGATTCCTCCCTCTGCGCCGCCGTCCATGCCCACGCCGTCACCATGGGCTTCGGTAATCACCTACATGTCGCCAACGAGCTGATACTGATTTACGGACAACTTTGTCAATTGGACCTTGCGCGCNACCCTCAACCTCATTCCCGATGGCTTCACCTTCCCCCTCGCTCTCCGTGCCTGCAGTTCTCTTTCCGATTCCTCCCTCTGCGCCGCCGTCCATGCCCACGCCGTCACCATGGGCTTTGGTAATCACCTACATGTCGCCAACGAGCTGATACTGATTTACGGACAACTTTGTCAATTGGACCTTGCGCGCAAGGTGTTTGACGGAATGCGTGTTCAAACCGTGGTAACTTGGAACATCCTTGTTTCGGGTTACTCGAGAAACCGGGAATGGGGACATGCGCGCAAGGTGTTCGATGTTATGCGAACTAGAGGACCGATGCCCAATTCGGTTACTTGGACAACCCTTTTATCTGCGTATGCTGGGTGCCAGCGCCATAATGAGGTGATAAAGGTCTATGATGATATGAGGGAATGTGGTTGTGAGGCCACCGCTGAGTCAGTGGCTGTGGCTTTATCTGTTTGCCCTTATGTNTCCCTTTTATCTGCGTATGCTCGGTGCCAGCGGCATAATGAGGTGATAGAGGTCTATGTTGATATGAGGGAATGTGGTTGTGAGGCCACCGCTGAGTCAGTGGCTGTGGCTTTATCTGTTTGCCCTTATGTTGATAGCAATGGAAGCTGTCATGGATTGGAGAAAGGGAAGGAGATTCATGCTTTTGCTAAAAGGAGCGGTTTTGAGGGGTTTTCTTTTGTGAGGAACTCAATTTTATGCATGTATGGGAAGCTTGGAAACGGTAGCGATGCAGAGAGATTGTTCTCTGAGGTGGAAATGAAGGATTTGGTTTGCTGGAATGCACTGATCTCAAGCTATGCTTCTTCTGGTCTTTGCAATGAAGCTTATGAGACATTTCACCTGCTCCAGAAAGCAGGGGAGCCTAAGCCCAATGTGGTGAGCTGGAGTGCTGTGATAGGAGGTTTTTCATTCTGTGGAATGGTTGAGAAATCTGTAGAACTTTTCCGGCTTATGCAGAGAGATGGCATTCAGTCCAATTCAGTCACTCTGGCCACTGTTCTATCTGCTTGCGCGGAGCTATCATCATTGGACTCAGGTAGAGAAATCCATGCTCACTCCATAAGAAGCTTTATGGATAGTAATATTTTAATACAGAACGGGTTGCTCAATTTGTATACTAAGAGTGGGGGTCTCAAATATGGATGTTTGGTTTTTGAAAGAATAAAAGACAAGGATTTGATCACCTGGAACTCAATGATTANCAATTTGTATACTAAGAGTGGGTGTCTCAAATATGGATGTTTGGTTTTTGAAAGAATAAAAGACAAGGATTTGATCACCTGGAACTCAATGATTAATGGCCATGGGATGCATGGATTGTGCAATGAAGCTCTCAGTACATTCAGAAGCATGGTTAGAGGTGGGATGGAGCCAGATGGGATCACATTTGTTGCAATTCTCTCTGCTTGCAGCCATGCAGGGCGAGTTGCTGAGGGGCGAGAACTGTTTGATTTAATGGTTAATAAGCATGGAATTTCACCTGGTTTGGAGCATTATTCATGCATGGTGGACCTTCTAGGGCGAGCTGGGCTGATAAGAGAANAAAGGTGTTCGATCTTATGCGAACTAGAGGACCGATGCCCAATTCGGTTACGTGGACATCCCTTTTATCTGCGTATGCTCGGTGCCAGCGGCATAATGAGGTGATAGAGGTCTATGATGATATGAGGGAATGTGGTTGTGAGGCCACCGCTGAGTCGGTGGCCGTGGCTTTATCTGTTTGCCCTTATGTTGATAGCAATGGAAGCTGTCATGGATTGGAGAAAGGGAAGGAGATTCATGCTTTTGCTAAAAGGAGCGGTTTTGAGGGGTTTTCTTTTGTGAGGAACTCAATTTTATGCATGTATGGGAAGCTTGGAAACAGTAGCGATGCAGAGAAATTGTTTTCTGAGGTGGAAATGAAGGATTTGGTGTGCTGGAATGCACTGATCTCAAGCTATGCTGCTTCTGGTCTTTGCAATGAAGCTTATGAGACATTTCACCTGCTCCAGGAAGCAGGGGAGCCTAAGCCCAATGTGGTGAGCTGGAGTGCTATGATAGGAGGTTTTTCATTCTGTGGAATGGTTGAGAAATCTGTGGAACTTTTCCGGCTTATGCAGAGAGATGGCATTCAGTCCAATTCAGTCACTCTGGCCACTATTCTATCTGCTTGCGCGGAGCTCTCATCATTGGACTCAGGTAGAGAAATCCATGCTCACTCCATAAGAAGCTTTATGGATAGTAATATTTTAATACAGAACGGGCTGCTGAATTTGTACACTAAGAGTGGGGGTCTCAAATATGGATGTTTGGTTTTTGAAAGAATAAAAGGCAAGGATTTGATCACCTGGAACTCAATGATTAATGGCCATGGGATGCATGGATTGTGCAATGAAGCTCTAAGTACATTCAGAAGCATGGTTAGAGGTGGGATGGAGCCAGATGGGATCACATTTGTTGCAATTCTCTCTGCTTGCAGCCATGCAGGGCGAGTTGCTGAGGGGCGAGAACTGTTTGATTTAATGGTTAATAAGCATGGAATTTTACCTGGTTTGGAGCATTATTCATGCATGGTGGACCTTCTAGGCCGAGCTGGGCTGATAAGAGAAGCGAGCGAGCTTGTAGAGAAGATGCCTATGAGACCCAATGCTTGTGTTTGGGGTGCTTTGTTGAACTCTTGCAGGATACATGGGAACACAGCCGTGGCAGAGGGTACTGCTTCAAGGATGTTTGGGCTTGAAGAGGAGACTTCTGGGAACTGCATGTTGATCTCTAATATATATGCAGCAATTGGGAAATGGGATGAATCAGCAAGGGTTAGGGTTATTACTAGGGAGAAAGGGATTAGGAAGAATCCAGGGCAGAGTTGGCTTGAGGTGAAGAAGACTGTGCTTGTATTTTCAGCTGGTGGTTCTTTGCCTTCTGGTGCAGAGGGAGCTTATGAGGTAATGGAAGATTTGAATAGGCATATGGAGACCGAGAACCAAGTGGCAAGTGAT
>JXCR01118799.1:24232-35957 GCA_002079205.1 Phalaenopsis hybrid cultivar
AGGGATTGCAATGATAAATCTGCTATTGGACAACATTTGGCTGAAATCAGGAAGTTGGACGGCGAATTGGCGAGATATGAGTGGTGAGAGGTTTTGCCATATGTTCCCGAGTTAAACACAAACACGATTGCAAAAAAAAATGAGCTAACACTCTAAAGAGTATAAAATGGAGAACAAAGTATCCCAAAACACAACTTAATAGCTTGATGTCCCAAAACATCAAAATACAAACATATATAGTCTTCTAACAACAATAACTCTAATTAGAAAATAGAGAAATAAGAAAGAACCACAAAAATAAGTAACCTTGCCGAAAAAAAAAACCTCGATAATAGATAATCTGCCGACTGCGAAAGTCATGGATTGCAGAATCGTGAAAAAAAACCCGATCAGCTAGAAAATCTCATGCACACATTAAGATCACAGAATAGCAGAAATCTCACTATCATGGAAAATCTTGCTTCAACATGCAACAAAACGTGGTTTCGCCTTCACCCTTGCATACCGTGTTCTTGTCAAGTCCTGCATCATTCTCCCTCGATAGAAGGATCTTCTTCTTCTTCTTCTTCGTAGGAAGCTTCTTAAAGAGCCTTATCATAATCATAACAAACACATTGTAGGCAACTCCTCTACAAAATATATCCTCATGCTCTTCCCTGACAACTCTGAAACACCTACAACATTTCAAAGCACATTTTGATAGAATAAATAATCATCATTCTTTAGCACAATTAGGACTGAAACTGCATATAGAAGGATACTCCCGAATCAAGTTTCAAGCCCTTAAATATGTGAATTGTTTCTCCCGCTCATATTCAGCTGGATTCATCTAATAAATAAAATTGTCTAAAGAAACTGACCTAGGAATAGTATTCATGTTATGCTTAACCATTCTTAATAGCAATCACCTAAGAGAGAAACTGTCGACCAAAATACCCAACGACTTCAAGAAGTGATGCCTCTTTTATGGTATTGAATCTTCAAATTTGCTACATTTTAGAACAACCAATGCTACTATAGATGGAGTCTCTCTCATGGAATTGGTTAGAATCATCAGTGTCTCTTTCTCATTAGTTGGAAGTTGACACTCTTATTTAAAGTCTACATCCTCTCATGTGCCACTGTCTATTTATTCAACTCATCCCTACTCAGTAAAAGAAATCATACTCTTATCCAAAACTGTTGCGCTTGATGCACTTCTTGGTTGGGATGGATTTTTAGGTGTTGGTTGGCTTCACCATATGTTCTCCATTCTGAACTAGTTTATCCTTAGATGGGATTGCCTTGAAGGCTTCGTTGGATATACTCTTGCTATTTAATCTTTTGGTTAAACTCTGCTTGTAAGGTGTGTCAGTTACGTGATGATTTTTTTTTTGTTTTTTCGTCTTTAAAACTATGATCTGAACATTATGTAATATCCAATAGGTTTGTAACTGTATCGTGTTTCCAGGATGTTCTCATTCATCCTAGATATCAAATTAGGGTATTCTACTCGAGCTCCACTAGTCCAAACTTCAATATAAGTTGCTCAAATTTGGTGTACTTCTCTATTAAAAGATTTTTTTGTTGTAAGTGATTAAATCTAAAAAACACATCATGTCTATAATGAACTGATAAGTATTCATGCTGCATCTCCCTTTTCACCTTGAACCAGATAATGATTTTGGTTTTTTCATCACACTGGGGTAGATGCTTCAAGTTTTACAACCATAAAGATCTACTCTTGTTCAATTTAATGGAGGCCAACTTTACCCTTATGTTAGGTGAGATGTCCTTATATTCAAAAACTTGCTCTACTCTTTGGAGTTCTTCAATAAACTTGTTCAGGTCCATGTGGCCTTAAAAATCTGGCAGATCACCTTGTCTTCAAAATCACCTTCTCCCATATGTTCAATGTCGAATCGACATGGCATCAACACTCCATCACTTGAAACTTCCTGACATAAACATTTTTCTTCATTTTCTTCAACTGAGTGTTCATCGTTGTTATTGTGACTTCCTCATACTTTGTTCTTTCAAAATTAGGGAGCCTCTGTTGTAATTGGATGATTTCCTATTCCATGACTTCCATGGTAATTTCTTGAGCACCTTATTGATGTTTTCTTATTGGCATGGTGTCTTGTTCTTCCAACTAGACTTTCAGCTAGATCTAAGTACTACATGATACCATTTTAGGGCTCCTTGAAGGTGTTTGGGAAGCATATTTCATGGGGAGGTAGCCATGGAATAGTGATGGAAGTCTAGTATGTGTGGTCAACAATGTTTGTAAGCAATTGTGAGGATAAGTTTGTTGTTGGATAGCATATGGCTGAAATCAGCATGTTGGATGATAAATTAGTGAGATATGGGTGGCACAGAGGTGTCACCACCTATTCCTGAGCAAGATAATGACACACCATTTGCATAATCATGTAAAAATTCTGAACTTAAAATAAATCTCACACCCCACATTTCTTGTGATCACAGGAGCCTTAGATTGCGAAGTGGAATTGATAAAATCCCACGATCACAAGAGTTTTTGTCTCTACATGTGACCGAACGTGGTTCCGCTTTATCCTTTGCCTCCCTTGTTCCCCTCGAGTCTTGTGTCATACCCCCTACTTTGCTTTATTTTAAATAGAATTAGTGTTTGATTTAACTTTAACTTGGTATTATTATTATCTTAGGCAAAGGAATGTACAAGAGAATGTGGGAGACACAAAAATTACGAGATAAATTTCCGTTGAATGTTGCCATGAGCATCAATGCTATAACTCAAATGGCAAAGGCAATGCTACATATGATTTAGGAATTTTGATCATAGTTTAGTGGATGTGATATTATTGTTGTCAATAAATACTTGATGATGTTTCAAGATATGTGATCACCTTTGTATATGGGAACAAAAGTTTGATTGAAACGGAGAATTGACTAATGCATATAACAAAGATACTAGATAGCATGACATGTCTATATTTATTTGGGATAAAGAAGTAGAAAAATGGTTGCATGGGCGGCGTCGGGATATGTTAGGGACATGATAAATACTTTTGTAAAATGGGAGTAATTTTTTGAACAAATTAGAGGGTGGTTTATGCCTTTATTTGCACGAAGAAAAATGTAGAATAATTTTATCAGTTTGTTAAGAAAAGAGAAGATAATCATTGATCATAATCTAAAATTTATTGCATTTTCAATATCTGCATCTCAGCTGGTATTTACTACAAAAGAGAAGTGCTATAGATTTTTATGTCGATTGAAGGATTTGATGGGGCGGTCGGTAATGTATTTGGGGACCAATTACTACTTTGGGTTAGTTAGAGAGTCAGTGGAAATAGATTTTCAAATTATTAGATGTCGTAAGAAGTTGCATAAACCAAAGAGAATTGATGAAGGAGAACACGTGTCTCAATCAGAAGGATTTAATGGAAAAAAAACTTGAGTTCAATACTCGTGGCATCAGTAACAATACTACTTGTAGTAATAATATCATGGGGCCTTGTAAAGTGTTAAAAATATCATACAGGTGACTGTTTATTGGGCTTCAGTGCATGCTATTGGTGTTGTTAGCCTAGTTATTTTACCAAATAATACCATATACTTAGCTGAAAAATTAAGTGTTATTGAGATGAAAATGCTTAGGTGGATGAGTGGCTTGACACTTAGAGATGAAATGCGAAACAAATGTATCCATGAAAGGGTTGGTGTAGCCTCAGTGGCAGACAAGATTAGAGAGTTGTCCTAGATGGTTTGGTCACAGTAAACGTCGATTTTTTATGATCCGGTTAGGGGAGTAGACACTTTACATTCGACTTATTTTAAGAAAGATGGAGGTAGACCTAAAAAGAATTGGGCGTTGTTTAAAAAATGATTCAAATTTATTAGAATTAAATGAAAATATGACACTCAATGGGACTTAACGGAGAAAAAAGGATTCATTTAGCCGACCCAACTTCATTAGTTAAACGCTTACAGTTATTTTTGATGTTGTTGTTGTAGACATATACCTTCTTTGACCTTCTACATTTAGCTTGCCTTGGACTTCACTCTTAGGTCATAAACTTAATTTTGTCTAAGATTTGCTAATCTAATGCACACCTATTCCAATATAATACGTAAACTCTAACCCAAAGTTTTCATGTTTACTTGCATAGGTTAAAATCATTTGACACAAATGATTATTAGTATATACAATTTATTTTTGATGATTATCCATCATGTACCAATGGTGTATGATTTTTCTCACCTACACTCCCACTATAAGAAAATAACAAAGATACAAAATACATGAGATATTTAGAGATACAGAAACTAGTAGGAAAAACATTGGAAAAACAAAAGAAAACTTTTATTAATAGGGAAATAGGGTTACAACATAACTCAACCAGACACAACAACTCAAAACATAAACAACACAATCAAACACCTTGAAGATGTATCCTAATGGGTAGTGGGGATCGACTAAAGGGATAGTGTTGATTGAACAGGATGTGGGTGGCAATGAGGGGGAGGTGCAAGACTATAGGGACAACAAGTAGGTGGGTCGTAGGTGATCGAGGATAGGCAGAGAAGCGGTTGGAAGGTGTTGGACAATAAAGGTAGTGGTAGTGGGGTGAGAAACAATCGGTTAGGACTGCTGGAAAGTAGGGAGTAAGCAAGACTACGAGGTATGACTGCATGTAATGGGTGGTTGGGTGTTGGGGTGATAGAGGGGAAGGTCGGTGGCTGGGGAGAGGGAGAAAAAGATTTGGGGAAGGTAAAAAGGAAGGATACAACACCGCCTTGTAGTAGAATACAACCGGAGCATCACCACCTCCTCATATTCAGTCCTAGAACATATAGAAGGTGTCCACAGGAATGTGGAAATAAGCATTGCCAAAACTGACTCCCACACAAATAGGTCAACAATTTATAGACTCCTACTGAATAAAGGAAACTTCTTCACAATAGGGATGAGGAGGGAGGCAAGAAGATTCCATAATACACTTCTCAAATGAAGATGGGTGTGATAGAATCACGATGCATCCTCCAAGATTGCGAACTATCGTGAACCTGCTTTGCGCCTCTCAATTTCACGTACTTCTGGAGCATTGACCCTCATTTTATTATGTCACTTTTAAATCTGGAATAGTGGATTTTATCAAGTGGAAGAGAGTGGAAGAGGTTGATATAGGATAAACAATGAGGAGACTTCTCACTAGAACATAAATAAGAAGTTATTTTGCACGGACACTCCTAATTGTGAAGCCGTGCAGTGTCAAACACTTGTTAAACACGTACACCTCTCCGACACGGCTGGGACACGTATCGGATACGACACCAAAGGTCTGAATTAAATAATATTAAAAAAATGTGGGACACAATTGTCGGACACGGCTGTCCTAAATTTCAACACGGATGTCTTAAATAAATGAATAAGAAAACATTTTTAAGATTATAATTAAAATAAAATGTAATATATAGGAATGATTTGCATATATACCACTCAATCCATATGTACTTACATATCTAATATCAACATTTTCATTTTTTCATATATGCGACCTTACATATGTATAAAAATTATTAAAAAGAAAATTTTCGTTTGATTTGATCTATATATTTAGATTTGATATAAGATATTTGGGTGGATCAAATTTTAGTTGTAAGATACATAAATACATACGAATTCGATGGTGCGTATGTAAACACCTTAAAATTCACAGTAAATACCTATCATCTATAAATTTTTACTTATAAGTTATTAGTTGTTAATTAATACTTATTAGCTTTTATCTTTCATTTTTAACTGTTTTGGATCTTGAGGTTTAAAATTCAGCTGACAGTCTTCCTCACTTCTTCAATTTGCTCTGGCTTCACTATCTTGCCATTGAGATCCTCGTTAGGGATTTGGTGCTTCAGCTTAACTATTGTTGGCTGGCTAGTCGTTGTCGTTGTTTTCCTCTTCTCACTGACCGGATATAAATTTTGAACTAATACAAGATAATATATGTTCTTATGCTTACATTTTGTATGTCATAAATTGAAGATATATCTGTAGGCATCTTATTTTTTGAAAGTTAATGTTACTCTTTCTCTTTTATTTATTTATTTTATACATATATTTTTAATAACTTTTATTACAACAGCGTGTTCGACACGTGTCCGTGTCTTACTTTTTCAATAAAAGACTTGTCACGCGTCCATGTCACGTATCTGTTTCCTCGTGTCTGTGTCCGTTCAACATAGATTAGAGGCAATCATGAGAATTAGCATATTTTTTCTTCTAATTTATTTTATTATATTCTATCTAATGGGTTGTTGACCTTACTTTTATGAGTACCAGAAGTTTATGATCTAGCCTTAGGGTTTCCTAGTGACCTTCTTAGATGCTTAAAGATGAAGTTCATCCACATAGAACTTCAAACCAATTCTATATTCACTTAGGCTTTCATAAGGTTAAACCCAAATATTTAACTACTCGTTGAGATGATGAGGGTTAAAACTGGTAAAAGCCCAAGTTGAATTCCTATAGATGGAAGAAACCTTAGGCAACCCGTGGAGCCTAGAGTCCTAGGAATCCCAGTGATGACCTATTGACCACCTCTATATCCACTTTAGTCTGGAAGGAGCCCATTGGGTATGAGGCGAATTCCAAATTAAAGAAAGGTTCACCTTTAGACCAAAATCTTAAATTAAGATAAATGGATGACTAAAACAACAAAATTCAAACTAGAAAAGAAGTTGGGTAACCACAACTGGACTTGGAATCTTCCCAATCGCCTTCACCAAACTTAAAGAAACTCTAAGAAAAAATAACCACTTACAAAATTTAACCTTAAGCTTAAAATAATGAACTCCCTTAAAGGAAATTAAAATCAAACATACTTGATAGAAAATCAAAATAAAATAAAATAAAATTATTAAACTTCAAACCACCAAACACTACCAAAAACCACTAGTCAACTTAATCTCATACCGAAATCACGCAGATTATCAAGTTGAATTTGGATCAAACCTAATTAGAACAAATGAAATAATAACTAAAAGCAATCTAATTAGCTAGATTATTTAGTCCTAGGAGGCTTGCATGGTAGGCTCAACCAACCAAAGGCAGGCCCACCCTTCAAAGCCCAAACACAAAAGCCTAAGGCCTATGACCCAAGACAAAACCATGGAACCCAAAAAAGACCCAAATGACCTAAAGTTACCCACCATGACACAAAAATCTTATTATAAAATAATTAAATCAAACTAAACTCAAGACAAACACAAAGAGACAAAATTTACACACTTAACCAAGAATGGCAAGACATGGCGCCTAAGTCTAACCCACCCAAGTCCAATCCTTGGGGTGTCAAACTCATGTTAAAGCTGAGTTAAGCCACTCAAAACACACTTGCCCCAATCATCACAAAGCCTTGTCATGCCTCCTCCTTCCCCATTGGAGCTCCATGGGCATGCACACGAAAGCATGGAAAAAAGCTTTCCTCCAATGCTCAAGCCTCTGAAATCTCTCTACCAATTAATTGGAAGCCACCAGAGCCTCCCATGCATGCCAAGTCCTCTCTCATGGCCTCGTAAGGCTATTTAAGACCCCAATTGGAGTGCCTCAAAGCACATTAAAACTCCTTAATCTCTCACTAAAACGGTCTACCTTCAACACCAACTTTGTTCCCATAGACCTTAGCGACCACCTCCCACCATTTCCATGTCACCTTAGCCAGCCCTTAACTCTAATTTCACCTCTGAAACCTAGATATTTTTACGACTTTAACATCAAACTCACCAAAACTCCATCTCAACCCTTTCATTAGCTTCACAAGGGCTTAAAACCTCACCCTCAATCAAAATCCATCCTTCCCACACCCTCTAACCTAGCTCAAAATCAACCCAAGCCCCCATTTGGCCTATCATATACCTAGTGTCAATTTTAGGGCAAATTGGAGCAAGGAAGAGGTGTGCACATCTACGGTGATCATAACTTAACAAATATACGACAAAGATCCATACGAATGATGGAACCACAAAGAGAAGTGCACTGGGTCAAGGTCAACTCAACGACTTGTGTGCAAAGCGAAGTGAACAACAGGACGACACGTGGATGTTCGACCACTCTGAGGCTGGCGCGACACTGACTTGGTTAAGTGTGAAAATCCATTTTTACTAATTAATTAAATTAAAAAAAATGTATTTAAACTTTAAAAACTCATAACTTAACAAATGAAAATGCCTTTAAACGCAGTGAATAAAGGAGAAAAAAATAATGTTAATTAATTTATATTTAATTTTTAAATTGATTAAATATCCCAGAGAGTTTTTAACTACTAAAATTTGAATATAAGACCTAAAATTATGAAAATTTGATGGATCATTCCCTCCTTCCTTAGGAATCTCCACTGATTTTTCCTAGGATAGAGGTCCTCCCTAACACTAAAATTTTTAATTTGCTACCAAAACTATAAGTATTTTGAAAAATAATTACAAAAAAAATTAAAATATTAATAAAATAAATATTTTCTCAAGTGAAAACTAATAAGGAAGCTTGGGGCAGTAAACCCACGCAACAAAATTATAATTTTCATATTTCAAAATTTAAAAATGAAATTAGCATATTAATGGTAAACTTATAAAATTGCAAGTTTAGCATATTTAGACCAAATTGTCTCCTAAACTTAATTAAACATAAAAATTAACTTGAAAAATTTTAGGATTACACCTAAATGAAAACATTAAATCAAATTATTAATTAGAGAAGATCAATTCCATAACTGTCCCTTTAATTCTGAAATTACCTTAATGATCAAAACTTAAAATTTAACATAAGTCTAACCAATCCTAAACTGAAGCCAACCTAAACTTATCCTAAGACTTAACTTAGGTCTATCCCAACTTAGATCAAACTTAATTCAAATTTTAAAAATTAACTTAGGTTTAACGTAATTTGGACCTAACTCAAATCAAATTCTAAATTCAGCTTAGGCATAACCCAATTTAGACATAAATCAATCTATTTGACTTTAACCTTAACTTAGGTCTAACTCAACTTAACTCAAATTTCAAACTCATCTTGGTCTAAACATAACTTAAACCCAACTCAACTGAAACTTTAATTTTATTTTAGGTTTAATTCAACTTAGACCTAACTCAATTAAAATTTTAAACTTAACTCAAGTTTAACTCAAATTAGACTTGACTTAACCAAAAACTAAACTCAAACTTTAAGAAATTAACTCAAGTCTAACCCAACTTAGGCTTTTCTTAACCAAATCCTAAACTTAACCTAAAACTTAAAGCAAGTCTAACCCAACTTAGACTTGACTTAACCAAATTCTAAACTTAACCTAAAACTTAACTCAAGACTAACCTAACTTAGTCTTAACCCAGCCAAAATTTAAACTTAACTCAAGACCAACCTAAATTCAAACTTAAGCAAACTTTGGTGAACCCAGCCAAACATGAGCTAACCCAAATCAACTTAAATCTAA
Organism: Phalaenopsis hybrid cultivar; assembly: GCA_002079205.1. Classification (NCBI taxonomy): domain Eukaryota; kingdom Viridiplantae; phylum Streptophyta; class Magnoliopsida; order Asparagales; family Orchidaceae; genus Phalaenopsis; species Phalaenopsis hybrid cultivar. The sequence goes on from JXCR01118799.1 coordinate 33,679, forward strand.
CCTGGATCAACCCAACCTAACCCGAGCTAATCAAATCAAACATAAACAATCCTTGGTCATCCCAATCTAACTTGGGCTAGCCTAAATCAACTTAAATCTAATTTTTGCTAGCCCAAATCAACTTAAATCAATTCAGGCTAACCTAGGTTAACTTAAACTAAACTCAATATTGATAACTCAATTAAATAAACCAAGTTAGGGAGTATTTGACCTTTCATAAGAGTGTAAAAGCACAATTGAATTAAAAACAAACTCTAGAGATAATATGGGTTGAAGTGCAAAATTTGTGGTAAACATAAAAAGCACAACATAAAATAAACCCTAAAAACACACACAAACTAAAACTTAAACTTCAACTATAAAACACAATCAGCATTGAGAAGGAACTTTGAAGGAGGCAACCCATGACTGCTAACAAAGTGCATTATGGTCATCTGTGACTAATCAAACCACAAACCTCAATAACCCCGGGAGAACGAAATCATGAGATCTTAATCGGGTCATTTTAACATCAAATATAAAATAAAAATAAAACACAAAATTTATTTGGCCATGAAGTCTTAAGCAACTAAAAATTTTTAACCACCTAAAATCCCAAAAAAATCACTAAAATTTAAATGAAACCTAATGAAGAAAGATCATTGAATGAAACTTTTTCTGTGTCGCGGGTCTACGAAGATCTCTTGGATGGCACAGCTCATGGTTGTTGACAATAATCTTTGGGTAGGAGTAGGCTTGGCCACCTCTCTAGACTAAGTAGATCAGAAACCTGACAACCTTATGACAATGAAGCCATGAAAATCTTGACCAGGTTCTCCTAAATATAAATAAATATTAAAAAACTCATCAATAATCAAACTAAATATGTTTATTTCTCTTACATTAAAATAAGCATTCTAACTTTGTTATCTAGGGCTGATAAAGAAAAAATACAAAATGTTGCCTTAGATTTACTTTAAATTTTATTAGGGTGTGCTAACTCAATTTTGCAAGGCTGCTATAATGAAATAAGCTGCTACAATAACCTAGGATCTTTTGTTTTAATCTTCTTTTCTTTTATAGAGTTAGGATGTGTTATGGCCTATTGACTACAAACATCAAAAATATCCAAAAGAAGACGAAACAAAAACCGAATGATGAACCTCGACTAAACCATCAACGGTAGTTCAGATGGTATCGATTGAAGAGTCTGACATAGGTTAGGGTTGGTACTCATACTATTAGTTTATCTATATTCATTAGATAGGTCTGCATAAATTATAGGTCAATATTTACATTTCCGCATTTTTACTGGATTATAGGTCAATTCCAAACAATAAGATAGTCCGAGATATTACCGAGGCTTCCTCGGTATCTTTGAGTGTCCCCTACCTTTCCTCCCTTTAGCCTTCGTTAACAATTGTTCAACTCTTAAGCTTTTCTCATTTGGAAATCTAATGTCCATCAATGGAAACTTAAACTTAGATATTTCTTGAGTATAAAACTGTAGCTTTAATCAAGAGTTTTCTTATGTAACTTTGGTTGCTTAAGTTGTAATTAACTATAGGGGCTTGCCTTTATAGGAAGATGGAGATCGAAGAACTAATCTAAACCCTACCAGCCTTCATATTAGATACGAGAAATAATCTATCGGGTTTAAACAATAGAACAATATAGATATCCAATGTTTTCTTAGCTCAAAATAATCAAACCCGTCATAAAAATTGTATTTTAAACTTTTGAGGTGGTTTACTACTTTCGATGACACACTTGATTATTTTAACAATAAAAATTTTTGGAACTACATGACATTCAAAAAGGTCGTATCAGAGCGAAAATAAGACCCGAGATGGGCCAACAATGTAAAAGCATTGAAATAATTTTGGCAAATGTCAAAATCATTTTAAAAATGTTATTTTAAAATTGCAATAGAATTCTTTATTGGCTCTCTCAGATTTGGAGTGAATAACTTGTTTACAAAATTGTAGTTTATATCAGGACTGACCACATTCCTTTTGGGGACTGATTACGTAGAAAAATTTTAAATTAATTACATGTAATTTAGTTTTATTTTCTTTCCTTCTCTCATGTATTGTTTATATCTTATGATTCAATAAATAAGAGGCCTTTTAGTTGAACACAAAAATTCTAAGCTTGTGTGGTATTGTGCCACCAACTTTAATGAATAGTTAGCTCTAGGGGTGTAAACGAGCCGAACACGAGCGAGCCTAGACACAGCTCGTGTTCGGCTCGTTTATATTTCGAGCTCAAAAAGTGTGTTCGTGTTCAGCTCGTTTGCT
>JXCR01118801.1:25587-50098 GCA_002079205.1 Phalaenopsis hybrid cultivar
CCGATTTCGTTGTAAAGTCCTATCCTTTTGACCTCTTTGAAGACATTATTCCCTGATTTTTATCGAGAGTTTTCTTAGGTGACCTCGGTCATTTAAGATGTAATTAACTATAGGGGCTTGCCCTTATAGGGAGCTTTTCCGAACCCAGCTTAAAATAAACCCTATTTAATTTTTTGTATTAAATAGGGGAACTTGTCGGCAAATAAAAATGGTTTCGCAGACCCAAACGGATGTCATATCTTTCTTAGTTTATTTGATCGAGCCTCACCCTCAAGTCTTGCGTTTATCCCTCGGGGTAGATACAGGATTTGAGGTTGAGTGCTCTTTCATTTAAACTATGGAAAATATGAGGTCAGTTTGATTTCATATTTTTTCTAAAAATATATATACATATGTAAATTAAAAAGTCCTTCCGAAGCGGGCGACGGGATTTCGATTCCGGCGGCCGACAGCTTCTTACGGGCGACCCCCAAACGCAACTTCCCCCTTTTTAACGCCGACACTGCCCTACCCATAAAACAAATTCATAAGTCCCAGTTTTTTAAGCTTGATCCTATATAAAATCAAGATAAAGTTGACAAGGCTTTAATCTTTACAAATCCAAAAATTTAAAAGGTGCGGATAAAAGAAAACTCAAGTGGGCCACCTTGTCTAGAGGACATGGTTAAAATTCCAATTTGCTTGTTCGATCAGTTATGTTCCAAACATAGGACTTCAAAAAACTTATGCCAAGTGACTAGAGATGTCAAAAAAGCTAGTCTTTCGCGAACGGCACTTGTTTGACTCGTTAAGCATCCCGTGTTCAATTTCGTTAATTAAGCAAGCTAAACACGAACAATTTTTTTAGCTCGATTTATAAATGCGCCGAACATAAACAAAGGTTTGTTCGTTCGTGTTTGACTCATTTTTTGGCTCGAAATAATTAAATAATTAAATAATAATATTTATTTATATTATTTTTTATATAATTTTTTATACTGTATTTAAAAAAATACATATAAAAGATTTCAGTGGTATAATAATTAAGTGTTAGATATGTAAACAATAGGAATTGGTTGGTATGTAATAAAACACCCAAAAGAAAAAACAAGTCTGGCCCGATTCCATTTCACATTAGGGTTGTAAAAAAAGCTCATTGTTCGCGAACAACTCGTGTTTGGCTCGTTAAGCAGCTCGTGTTTGAATTATTCATTAACTTAACGAGTCTAACACGAACAATTTTTTTAGCTCGAATTATAAATGAGCAAACACAAACAAAAATAAATTTTAATAAGCTGAACATGAACAAGCCGTGGGCTCGTTCAAGCTCGGTCGTTTACACCTCTACAAGTGACCCAGCTACTCAGTTTGCAATGTTTGTGCTCGCATCATCATACAGTAAGAATTAAATATTCAATCAACAATCTCGCTTAAATTATTTCATTTTACGTTTGCATAAGGCAGGCCTTTTACAAGAAAAATTCATTTTCTAATTTTCAAAGTTGATCCCCTACAAGCACAGAAGCAGAGTTCATAATATGACATATATCAAAATTTAATCATTAACAATTACCACTATGATGGGCATATTTACTAAAAATTATCATCAAAGGGGTTGCAATCAAAATCAAATCATCAACAATAAAAACTCAATGATAAGTTGGTGGATATTAAATATTAATGGAAAGATATCTTATTATTATAATGCCCTAAAATTCCAAAATAAACAATTCCAAGCTCCAATCATGATGATGACACATTCAAAATAATAGCACAATAAATACAACTCTATCTAAACCCAATCACCCTACTTAAATATAAAATATAATAAACTACAAAACCAAAATACTCCAGCAAAATTTGGCAATTCCAAGCTCATAGCAATCAATCCAACCATATCTCCTCCACGCCACTTTATGAATGATGAAAATTTTTAAGTGTAATTAAATTTCATTAAAGGTCAATATCATATAAATTGGGTCTATATGATCACTCTCAAAACAATAATAACGTGACATTTACCCTCTAACCAAATAATTTGCAACAAAATGACATCAATATATTACAATTATAATCAAAACTTGGAGTTTCCTCAATGGCACAATTGTGAACAATAAGGCACACATGATAGGCCTTGAAGCCCTCAATTAACATAGTTTAGCTTAAAATTAATCTCTTGGACAAACCTTCATCCTATGTTTACTAAATCCCCTTAAAAGGATGAAAACTATAATTATTAAAAATGATCATTTGATTAGGCTGAGCTCACTAACTCTGTTAACTAAGTAAACAAGAGTTTGCAATAACATGAGAAGATGGGCTAATTAGAAATTGATCAAATCAGTCATCATTCCCCCAATTGTCCACTCCAAATTAACGTTAAATATTTTCTCTATCACGAACCAAATCGCTAATATTATTAACTAAATATTTAGAGCCTGCTGATTAAATTAATCAAAAGTTCTTTATCATGATTGAGATAAGTAATTAACCTTCAACGCATTCATTTGAATCATGAAAAAGGCACTTCGACCATTTTTTGGCATTTTTTTTTCTTTTGCATGTGTTTTTGGATCATCTGATGATCTTATGAGGACAATAGATGTTTTAGATTTGACTTTTTGTAAGAAAGGTAAAGGTAAACCTAAAAAGACGTAGGCATGTTGTATAAAAATGATCTCAATCTACTAAAATTAAATGAAAATAAGACACTCAATAGGACAAAATGGAAAAAAAAGGGTTCATGTAGCCGACCCACTTAGTGGGATAAAGACTTTGTTGTTGTCGTCGCCATCGTTGTTGTTGGAATATTAACTACTAGCCCAAAGAAGAAAAGGCAGTACTTCACTCTTGGCGAATTTTGGAAGCTACTTGGCAAAAGAATATGGATTAATAACCCTTTATTAGACAGCCAAGTGGTGTTTCATGGAAATTGGCATTGCTGCCTCGGACCAAAGTCTTGCATCCAAAACAAAAAGTGTGAACCAAAATCTAGGGGCAAATTCCTCAATCAGGCCATAAAAGAAGATTTATAAGGAACTACAAACGTATTATGCAAACATTTCACTAAAGGCTTGAGGACTACTAGCTTTAAGTGAACAAAACCAACATAAATGCCTTTTGAACAAATCAAAACTTAAAAGAATAAGGTTTAGAACCTACATTAACATTTTTTTTTTTTTTGTGAACTGTTCGCAGCGGGCTAAAATTGTTTCACATTCTTTCTTTTAAGAAATCCGACACCTTGCTTTTAAAGGCATAAAGCAAGGTGCCCAAAGTTTTTACAAATTGGCTGATGCTTCAAACATTACATACGTTGAAATCAAGGAGTACCAAGAGAGTTTTCCAATTAACGAGATGACTGATCACCATGCCACTATTCAACATAGACCTGATGTTTTAAGTATTGGCTAAAGTAAATTATTATTAGAAGCAAAATCAAACATTAAAAAAGTCCATGTTTATCCAGATCAACAAGCTGTATTGTACTGACATTGTCAAAAGAACGTTAATCCAGTGGGGAGTTCAAATTTGGTAGATGAAAAGAAATAAAGAAAGCAGTAATGAATTGAAATTAACTGTAAAATCAGAGCAGAGGTGTCAAAATCATCACAAACTGATCTCAGATTTATTTAATATGAATAAACACCATAGGGCCGTCACAATGGCAGTTTTGTAGTATATGTGTGGAGTAGGGCATCTAAAAGGCATCAGGCTGACTGTTAAGCTTCACCATTAGAAAAGCTTAATCCTTGTAAACATCGAGTTTGGTTCTCAATAAGAAGATTACAGCTTTTCCCTCAAATATAAATATGATGTCAGCATGGCATCCGATTTGGTAAGCAAGACTTTTAACTATAAACTGGGCTTTTTAATCTAATTACAATAATGTATGACCAGAAAATTTAGTCAAAAATCCAAATGGATGAAAATGAAGCATTGAAATTAACCTTGATGGTCCTTCAAAGCAATCGAACTGCTCAACTCAGTAATGCGACGCTCTATGATTATTATATTACCATATGTTTCAGGCTTGAAAGCATCTTCTCCTTCATTCTTAATTTCAACAAGTATAGCAGCATAACTGTAAGAACAAATAGCTCAGTATAATATAGAGTGATCGAGATGACTGAAACTGAAAGCTATTACAAAGTTAGAAAATTCATGTGTTGCAATAACCTTTTTAATTTACTATAAAAAAAAAATAGATTGGATTTAAAAGATAAATAAACGAAAAATTGTCAGAAAGGGAATAATCAAATAGACACTATTTCTTAAAAACTGCATTATTACCGGCCATGTACTCTGCAATTTAATAATAGTTATGTCCATGACACAGAACCCTCTAGAAAAATATCAACCAAAATGTGAATAGAGATGTTTTTCCATGACAAAAGCCATGCATTTTCCTCCACTGTAAAATGTCATGCAAAATTAAAAAATGTAACACTGCGACTTAGCCTTCATCTTAGGAAAGTGCAGATATATAGCCGTTTCTTTAGCACCAAAATCTTAAAAATTCTTTATCATCATACAATTTCTAGGTTATGAATTTTTAAAAGATTTGAAATGAAATTTCTTTTGAAAAAATAAATGCCTATGCTGCATAAAATTGGGCTTCTCTTGTAAAAGATGAACTTTAGATGTCTTGGGGAAAAATTTTTAGTTCTACAAGGAAAATTTTGTGCATAATCAGTTTGTGCTGTATCTTTATTTCCTTTTACTTCTTAAAGGCACCAGAGTCCCACTAATAGATACATCAGCTACCGTAATTTTATAGAGACAATGCTTATTTAGCTTTTAACTAATAGAATACAAATTGCAAAACTCATTATTCGCATTAACAAGTTACTCTTCAAAAGGAACTATAACAGTAGGTAGTTTGCAGGAAGGGATGGAGAGAGAAGAGGGAGGGGAAAGAAAGAAGAGAAGTTAATATACTATCCACTTTGAGCAAAATTTTAATCTTTTACATTTTCTTGGTCTAAACTAAACAAAAAANAAACTCATTATTCGCATTAACAAGTTACTCTTCAAAAGGAACTATAACAGTAGGTAGTTTGCAGGAAGGGATGGAGAGAGAAGAGGGAGGGGAAAGAAAGAAGAGAAGTAAATATACTATCCACTTTGAGCAAAATTTTAATCTTTTACATTTTCTTGGTCTAAACTAAACAAAAAAGCAAATCAGCATGAATTTTGTAACCGTTTCAACAGCTGCCAGTTTAATGAAAAAAATTATTTGTAACGACTTAGAAAATACCATGAAGACTGTAAATTTTTAAGATTATACCTTGCACAAATAAAAAAAGAATATAGCACTTCATGTTTAAATTAAAATACAACATAGTGGTTTTCACTGTCAATAGAACATGCTTATTTGAAATTTTTTTAACATGGTTTTCATTTTTTTAGTTTACACACACAACACGCCAAACACACTATTTAAATATATCATATGTTTCGAGCTTCAGCTATCTATTGTGGTGTTCACAAGATAGATGGCATTGAACCTAGTTTTAAGCGCAACAAGTAAAAAACAATGAATTGAAATGCAGGTTTTCACAATAGCAGGACATAGAAAAACTAATAAAAGTCTATTTCAAAGATGTAGCATTCACCAAGGGTGGATTTTTAAGATTATATATATATATATATATANAAGGTTGAGATACCCATCATGAGTCCTTATCTAATCTATTGGTATAAACAATTAAAACAATCTAATGTTAAAACTTACAAGTATTTTGTTATGCAATCATTGTAACTAAATTGTGAAAAGTAAAAAAATAATAGATGTCCTATTTGTAGAATTGATAAAACAGGGCTCAAATTTAGCTTCATATTCCTTAAGTTACAAGATAATTTGGAGTTTAAGAAGAATGAACTAATTTCCAAATTGTCACTGTTGTTAATCACGTGGTATCAAAGGTTTTCATAGTGGTCAAAATTTTGAAAATATTGATTTAGAAATAATTAGAATGTTCCAACATATGTTTTCAAAGGATTGTCATATTAGAACTTTCTACCAATATTATGTTTTATACTTCTATGGCTTAATTTATATTTCATGTAATTTTTTTTGTGCCTTTGTTTTATTCATGAATGCCAAATAATATGAATTTTACTTTACTTTAGTTCCTTTAAAGAAATGAATTTTCAAAAGCAAGATTGGCATTTCTTGAAGAACTTTTTTGTAATCTCATTTGATCTGTGTAGATTTAAACAAATATAGAGAGGTTTTTTGAGCTATCAAAAACCAAGTTACCATCAAATTCAAATGCGATAGTGTACGAAATAAAGAAAAGAAGCCGAAACAAAATAGTAAGGACAATGAGTCATTGATAAATTTAGGAGCTGATTTTTTAAATCTTCAATTGAATCCTGCATTGGTGATGTTTTTTTTTTCATTTTTTTACTCCACCTTTACTCAAATCAATGTACAAAATTTTGGTTCATATGATTGTTGATTTATTCATTTTTCTTGCTNCGTAAGGGCGAGAAGAAAATGAGAGAAGTAGATGGCGAGATGTTGGGAGGCTGTACGACGCCGCTTGAGTCGGAAAGAGGAAAAGCAGTAGGGCCGGAGAAGTAGCCCGCCAAAATGATCCCTTCCTATCGTGTATGTATTCCATAGGGTTAAAAATCAGAGAATATTATATTTTTTATATGTATAACATTATTATTATATAATTATGTATAATATATGTAAAATATTATATAACATTATTCTGCATGGAGCCTGCATGTATACACATTCTACGCATAACATTTTTACCGAAAATCAGAACTGATTTACAGAAAATCCAACTATGGTGTAAGTGAACCAAGTTGATTCATGAGCCGATTCTAATTTGGCTTGATAAGTTATTGTGAGCTGAGCTTGATGAGTTAATATGTCAAGCTTAAGCAACCATGCTTATTGTGTTAGCTAGTGAGTCAGACTCTTTATAAAATAATTAATACAACTCAAAATATATTAAAATNGAGGGCGAGAAGAAAATGAGACAAGTAGATGGCGAGATGTTGGGAGGCTGTACGACGCCGCTTGAGTCGGAAAGAGGAAAAGCAATAGGGCCGGAGAAGTAGCCCGCCAAAATGTTCCCTTCCGATCGTGTATCTATTCCATTGGGTTAAAAATCAGACAATATTATCTTTTTTATATGTATAACATTATTATTATATAATTATGTATAATATATGTATAATATTATATAACATTATTCTGCATGCAGCCTGCATGTATACAATTTCTACGCATAATATTTTTTTCCGAAAATCAGAACTGATTTACAGAAAATCCGACTATGATGTAATTGAACCAAGTTGATTCACGAGCCAATTCTAATTTGGCTGGATAAGTTATTAGTGAGCTGAGCTTGATGAGTTAATATGTCAAGCTTAAGCAATCATGCTTATTGTGTTAGCTAGTGAGTCAGACTCTTTATAAAATAATTAATACAACTCAAAATATATTAAAATTTAATGTTTTATCTTAAAACTATTATGTAAAAATTAAATTTTTTTTTCTCATGGTTACTCGTTCACTTTGTCATTTTGATTTAACACTAACTTAAATTGTAGCTATTTTCTCTCTTTAATAATAAATAAATTAGCTCATGATTCTGGTTGAATTCATAAAAGTAAGCTTGGGTTTGAGTTCAAACTCTACAAATAATGAAGCTCAAGCACCAGTCAATTGGTACTCGAGCCCTAGGTATGACTAATTCAGTACAAAACAATTTAAATTTTGAATTCTATCGTCATTCGATAGAAAGAGAAAACATCTTCACTTCATGGGCTCTCTTCAGCCATCCTTTGCTAAACAGAAAAAACATCCTCACTTCATGGGATCTTTTTAGGCATCAAGGACTTTGATTTGGCTCTTCTATATTATGTGATTTTTAAATGGTTCTCTTATAATTATTTCTTTAATACAATCAAATAAACATGAAATGTCATAAATTAATGAATCCTTTTTATATATACTTTTATATTTTTACCCTTTATTTATTATGTATGACAGTTTATAACATGATTTAAAATGTTGACATATAGTTCATTAACGAGAATCCATTCATTCTAAGAAAAAAAATGACTTCAGCTTTATTTTGATAAGAAAATATTTCTTATTCAAATGATATTTTCTTATGTTTATGTCTTCTGATGAAAAAGATAAGAAATTTCTAAGGTAATAAGCAAGGTTGATATTTTGCTAATTACTAATTGTCTTGTTGTTAAATCATATCTTATTTTTTGCTAAAGTTTGTGTTCAACTGAATTATTTATGCTTTTATCACAATAGCCCTTTTTGGTAAAGTTGCACTTGAAAGAAATAATCTCGTGAAATAATTTGTTAATGTTTCTAACCTTGTTGTTTTTACTTAGTTACAATGGGTTACTTTTATTATATCTTAACAATTTCAAATAGGAATTGAGAAGTTGTCCTTTTACTTGGTCTTTTTATTAATGAAATGAGTGGATTTCATTTTATGAACCTTTAAAGCATGTCATTCCTATATAATGGGTCTTTCTTGTTAATACGAAATCAACCAACTCACTAAACATAATTGAGTTAGATAAAGTTATCTCAAATGACAAGTGGTAATATTTATGATTTCATTCTTATTACAAAATAAATTTTTATTTTCCACCTAATGGTTCCCTTAGACCATCTATATGGGCATTTTTTTTACTTCTAAATACATATTGATAATTAAAATTATTGAATCTTACAAAATGCAAATTAATATGAGTCTATAATGACCATATGTTTATTCCTTATAAAAAAACTCAACATTGTTGAGGCCTCCCTTAGACTTATCTCTTCTAATAATATGCACCCTAGCTCACTTGCTCCATTAGACTCGTTAAGGGGGTGCAATATAAAGCATTTTCTCTTTTAATGAATAGTCTAACACTCTTGGCTCTTCTTTTTTGCTTATTGATGTTTCAATAAAATAAGTTTGAATATGGAGGACTACCGTGATTTTCTTAACAATCTAAGATGGATATGCAAACTAATGAAAGGATAATATTGGTTTTCTTCAATCATATATAAAAGGAAAAATAAATTATAAGTTAATTAAATATGCATTTACTACTAAAGGAGTCCTCTTCTCCCTTTAAGACATCATTGTAGAAGTTATTATCCCTTTTTTATATAATCAGGCCTTCCATGATTCCTCTTAATCTATTTGCATGAATCAATATCCATACAAATAATTATTCATCTATGCTAGCATCATCTCAACATTCCTTTCTTTAATTAAGACATAAAAATGCACCAATGGGAGACATGAAATTTTGTCTANCTGGTTACTCGTTCACTTTGTCATTTTGCTTTAACACTAACTTAAATTGCAGCTATTTTCTCTCTTTAATAATAAATAAATTAGCTCATGATTCGGGTCGAATTCATAAAAGTAAGCTTGGGTTTGAGTTCAAACTCTATTAATTAATCAAGCTCAAGCACTAGTCAATTGTTACTCGAGCCCTAGGTATGACTAATTCAGTGCAAATTAATTTAAATATTGAATTCTATTGTCCTTCGCTAGAAAGAGAAAACATCTTCACTTCATGGGCTCTCTTAAGCCATCCTTTGCTAAAAAGAAAAAACATCCTCACTTCATGGGATCTCTTTAGGCATCAAGGACTTTGATTTGGCTCTTCTATATCATGTGATTTTTAAATGGTTCTCTTATAATTATTTCTTTCATACAATCAAATAAACATGAAATGTCATAAATTAATGAATACTTTTTATATATACTTTTATATTTTTACCCTATATTTATTATGTATGACAATTTATAACATGATTTAAAATGTTGACATATAGTTCATTAAAGAGAATCCATTCATTCTAAGAAAAAAGATGACTTCAGCTTTATTTTGATAAGGAAATATTTCTTATTCAAATGACATTTTCTTATGTTTATGTCTTCTGATGAAAAAAATAAGAAATTTCTAAGGTAATAAGCAAGGTTGATATTTTGCTAATTACTAATTGTCTTGTTGTTAAATCATATCTTATTTTTTTTTGCTAAAGTTTGTGTTCAACTGAATAATTTATGCTTTTATCACAATAGCCATTTTTGGCAAAGTTGCACCTGAAATAAATAATCTCTTGAAATAATTTGTTAATGTTTCTAACCTTGTTGTTTTGACTTAGTTACGATGGGTTACTTTCATTATAACAATTTCAAATAGGGTTTGAGAAGTTGTCCTTTTACTTGGTCTTTTTATTAAGGAAATGAGCGGATTTCATTTTATGAATCTTTAAAGCATGTCCTTCCTATATAGTCGGTATTTCTTGTTAATACGAAATCAACCAACTCTCTAAACATAATTGAGTTAGATAAAGTTATCCCAAATGACAAGTGGTAATATTTATGATTTCATTCTTATTATTGAATCTTACAAAATGCAAATTAATATGAGTCTATAATGACCATATGTTTATTCCTTATAAAAAATCTCAACATTGTTGAGGCCTCCCTTAGACTTATCTCTTCTAATAATATGGATCCTAGCTCACTTACTCCATTAGAATCGTTAAGGGGGTGCAATATAAAGCATTTTCTCTTTTAGTGAATAGTCTAACACTCTTGGCTCTTCTTTTTTGCTTATTGATGTTTGAATAAAATAAGTTTGAATATGGAGGACTACCGTGATTTTCTTAACAATCTAAGATGGATATGCAAACTAATGAAAGGATAATATTGGTTTTCTTCAATCATATATAAAAGGAAAAATAAATTATAAGTTAATTAAATATGCATTTACTACTAAAGGAGTCATCTTCTCTCTTTAAGACATCATTGTAGAAGTTATTATCCCTTTTTTTTATATAATTAGGCCTTCCATGATTCCTCTTAATTTATTTGCATGAATCAATATCCATACAAATAATTATTCATCTAAGCTGGCATCATCTCAACATTCCTTTCTTTAATTAAGACATAAAAATGCACCAATGGGAGACATGAAATTTTGTCTATGGCATTACATATAAATTTTTCATGTCTAAGGTTGACCTCATTTTTGTCATGTTCAATCTCGATCATTGCATGCATATTTTGACTGGCTTCAACCTTACTACTTTAATTGTTAAGATACTATATAGCCAATGGATCAATTTTTTATCTCCTGATTAAGACCACGTTATAATAGCACATGCACTCTCGCTTGTTTGTTGAAGCAGTCCGACGTACATCAGTTACTATTTTTAATCCCATTCGATTCTAGCATACATTGTGCTCATTGGCCAATCAATCTTTATTTTATTATGCATGACTATCAATGATGATGATCGTCATTTGATCGAGCATGTCTTTCAACAGTCATATTCTCTATTTGTACATACAAGTATTTCCACGGTCGCAATCTCCATTTAATTATGTGTATCTTATCATGATCATGATTNATGCAGTTTTGATTCATTCGGTGGTGAAACATGTTAATAAAAGTGATATGAAATTTGTTTTTGATACTCACCAAAATATAATCACGCTTCTTCCTTATATGCATTGACAATGAACCTTTTAGCTTCTAGTATCCTCCATTGTTAAAAACATATTACACAACTAAAATTTGCATCCCACTATAGGCCATACTCCTTAGTAGCATATACCTCTATATTATCTTATTATGTAAATACTACCTATTTATAAGCTATATTACTTGTCGTTACACACCTCTCAATGTTTCCCCTAGCATCTCACTCCTTCATATGTTATCTAATGTACCTATAGTTTCCTATAACATACATAAGGATGTTATTTTGTATGTCGTCTATAACTCTACATCATTTGCACACATACTCATATAATATGTGATGATGAGACTTTTATTAGCATGCATAATCATGCAGTTAGATTTTATGATAACTATATCATATCATATAGCTCCCATACTAGTAAATCCATAACAACATAAATTTTTTCCCTTTACGATCACTTACATTCGTTGATTTTCCAAATTTCAATTCGATTGATCATTATATGCATTTTTTGTAGGGTTAACAACCTTTTTGTATACAAGACCTTGGGATCTAATAATGTGTATAGTTTTAGGAACAATCCAGTAAACATCAATCGCCTATAAGTGGTGTGTTCACAATTTAATCACTTAGATAGCCTGTAAGATATTTGAATGGGTAGGGTAATTTGGGATGCCATGTTTATACGAGTCAAGTAAAATATTACATTACTATATTTTGATGTTTATGCCATGCTATGCTCGTGTTGTGATGTGAGTAGCTACCTTTATATGTTAGTGTAAACATAAACTACATAATTTATGAGTCATCGACTTCCCTCATCCGCCTCGACAAACCCTAACAGCCAGCCATCTCCATCTCGAGTTGAAATCCTCGCATATTCCTCCCTTTCCAGTTTTATTCTACTGAAAATCCTTCAGTTTCACCCCGCACTATGCTGGCACCTCTCTCACCGGCGGCCACCTTTGACGTCGACTGCCGGCCTCCTTCCTTCATCATAAATGCATTAGGGCAAACCCTAAGGTCCCCATTTCTTGATCCCTCACAATGCCCTAGCTTCCCTTGTGTTGGCCTCCCGTCCAGCGGTCGAACAACCACCGATGAAGCATTCTTAGTGTCATCTTAGCTGATGTCAACCTATTCTTAAGCTTTCTCACCAGTATCTCAAGCTCTCCTTCCTCTTGTCAGTTGAATCTCTTGCCAACGATGTTAGTCACTGTATGATCCTCTCTTTGGTCGACTAGCTCTCCCTTGCGGCTAGCAAGCGAGCCGCCGATGACTTCACTACCTCCTCCTCATCGGAGCTCTGACCACTTACGGGGTGATGACCATGTTGCGGCATATAGAGACTCGACATCTAACCATTCTCGCAAAGGTACATCCAGTTCATGCAAGCAAAGATCACACGTCAATCAAACTTTAGGTTGGAGAGATTCTTTAAAGCCCATTTACTTTTTTCTTTCTTAGCCGGGCCTGAGAGTAGATTTTGTTAAGTGATTAAAAGTTTTATTGACCGCACGATGCAGGTTTGATGGACCACCAGTATCATTTGGTTCAATCAATCTCCCGTTATCGGGCGGTCCAATTGGTCGACAATACCAATTAGCCAAGTCGTATGCCTTTTGATTGGCCAGCTTTATGGTGTTGTAGTGGGTTTGTTCACGTACACTAGATTGGTCTTATGTCTTAAAGAAAGCCCTAGGTTAGGACCATATATTTATGGCCAAAGCTTTAGCAAAACCAAGAGTTTTTCCCTGCATTCCTATACCTAAATCCTAGTTGGTCATAATCCTAATTTCCCATGACTTTGGTGCTTTCAACCTTCCTTTGAGGGGTTGGAATAGTTGGATCATTAAGAATGAGAAATTTTTTATAACTAGCCCATTTTATAAGATCATGGATGGGTTATAGGACGGAAAAAGTTTTGTAGCTAATTTATCCTAAAAACAGTGAAGAAGTTCTACTACGAGAAGTTAGAGGATGAAATTCTCCTCATTCCTTGCCAAAGTCAGAGGCAGCTATGTACCACATCCAAATTATAAACTCTAGTTACCTATGTGATAACGTTTGTCAATTTTGGTTTGGCATCAATCGTGATCACTTGCATCATGTTGGGTTTGTATTGTATTATGCCCTGTGCACATTGCATTGCATATTGGTTTGACTGGACGTCCCGGCGTCGATCGACCACTTTGGTCTGACCAGCAACCCCTATCAGTCGATTGATCACCTTGGTCCAGTCAGCCACCTGTTGACCTCATTTTTAGTGAGGTCTTAGTCTCTTACTCCCATAACCCATAATCTAGCCTTAGGAGTTACTTGTTGACCATCATAGCGGACTAGTAATGAAGCCCGCCTCTCGTAGAACTTCAAAATGCTTCTTGACTCATTTTTGTGAAGAACTCGCATGAGTGGTTCCAAACACTCAAACTTCTAGTTGCAAGGGCTAAGGACCAACATGTAGAAGACCCGAAAATAAGTTTCTACAGGATCATACGACCTTAGGTGAACCCTCGGTGACTCAGCAACGCACTCGCTGCACCACACACGATTTTGACTTAAATCGACTCTCCCGTCAACGAACTCGTCCGGATGACCACGGATGACGAAACAGACCGCACCGACGTGTCTGAAACGTTAACTTTAGCTAGGAAGGACACTAATATTGCTAGGGTTACACACGCAAATGGCATGAAAATCGATGCAAGTTTTTTTAATTATCGAGCCGCGGGCCCGAACTCAACCCAGGTTCAACTCAGGTTCGATTATACCCATTAAACTTTTCCAATTAAGCTGGTGTTGACCTCACTTTTGGTTGAGGTCTAGAAATTTCTTTAGTAGCCTAGGTCTAGCTATAGGACTTTNCTTAAACGTGCAATCATCTTAAATATATTAAATTTTTAAAATTATTAAGAAATAACTTAATACTTCAATTGTGTGCAATTTTGATTCATTCGGTGGTGAAACATGTTAATAAAAGTGATATGAAATTTGTTCTTGATACTCACCAAAATATAATCACACTTCTTCCTTATATGCATTGACAATGAACCTTTTAGCTTCTAGTATCCTCCATTATTAAAAGCATATTACACAACTAAAATTTGCATCCCACTATAGGCCATACTCCTTAGTAGCATATACCTCTATATTATCTTATTATGTAAATACTACCTATTTATAAGCTATATTACTTGTCGTTACACACCTCTCAATGTTTCCCCCAGCATCTCACTCCTTCATATGTTATCTAATGTACCTATAGTTTCCTATAACATGCATAAGGATGTTATTTTGTATGTCTTCTATAACTCTACATCATTTGCACACATACTCATATAATATGTGATGATGAGACTTTTATTATCATGCATAATCATGCAGTTAGATTTTATGATAACTATATCATCTCATATAGCTCCCATACTAGTAAATCCATAACAACATAAATGTTTTCCCTTTACGATCACTTACATCCGTTGATTTTCCAAATTTCAATTCGATTGATCATTATATGCATTTTTTTGTAGGGTTAACAACCTTTTTGTATACAAGACCTTGGGATCTAATAATGTGCATAGTTTTAGGAACAATCCAGTAAACATCAATCGCCTATAAGTGGTGTGTTCACAATTTAATCACTCAGATAGCCTGTAAGATATTTGAATGGGTAGAGTAATTTGGGATGCCATGTTTATATGAGTCAAGTAAAATATTACATTACTATATTTTGATGTTTATGCCATGCTATGCTCGTGTTGTGATGTGAGTAGCTACCTTTATATGTTAGTGTAAACATAAACTACATAATTTATGAGTCATCGACTTCCCTTATCCGCGTCGACAAACCCTAACAGCCAGCCATCTCCATCTCGAGTTGAAATCCTCGCATAGTCCCTCCCCTTCCAGTTTTATTCTACTGAAAATCCTTCAGTTTCACCCTCACTGTGTTGGCAACCTCTCTCACCGGCGGCCACCTTTGACGTCGACTGTCGGCCTCCTACCTTCATCATAAATGCATCAGGGCAAACCCTCAGGTCCCCATTTCTTGATCCCTCACAATGCCCTAGCTTCCCTTGTGTTGGCCTCCCCTCTAGCGGTCAAACAACCATCGATGAAGCATTCTTAACGTCATCTTAGCTGATGTCAGCCTATTCTTGAGCTTCCTCACCGGTATCTCGAGCTCTCCTTCCTCTTATCAGTTGAATATCTTGCCAACGATGTTAGTCACTGTATGATCCTCTCTTTGGTCGACTAGCTAGCAAGCGAGCCGCCAATGACTTCACTGCCTCTTCCTCATCGGAGCTTTGACCACTTACGTGGTGATGACCATGTTGCGGCATATAGAGACTCAACAGCTAACCATTCTCGCAAAGGTACGTCCAGTTCATGCAAGCAAAGATCACACATCAATCAAACTTTAGGCTGGAGAGATTCTTTAAATCCCATTTACTTTTTTTCTTTCTTAGCCAGCACTGAGAGTAGATTTGTTAGGTGATTATAAGTTTTATTGACCGTACGATGCAGGTATGATCGACCACCAGTATCATTTGGCTCAATCGATCTCCCGTTATCGGGCAGTCCAATTGGTCAACAATACCAATTAACCAAGTCGTATGCCCTTTGATTGGCCAGCTTTATGGTGTCGTCGTGGGTTTGTTCACCTACACTAGATTGGTCTTATTTCTTAGAGAAAGCCCTAGGTTAGGACTATATATTTATGGCCAAAACTTTAGCAAAACCAAGAATTTTTCTCTGCATTCCTATACCTAAATCCTAGTTGGTCATAATCCTAATTTCCCATGACTTTGGTGCTTTCAACATTTTTTTGAGGGGTTGGAATAGTTGGATCGTTAAGAATGGGAAAAGTTTTATAGTTAGCCCATTTTATAAGATCATGGAGGGGTTATAGGACGGAAAAAGTTTTGTAGCTAATTTATCCTAAAAACAGTGAAGAAGTTCTACTACGAGAAATTGGAGGATGAAATTCTCCCCATTCCTCGCCAAAGTCAGAGGCAGCTATGTACCGCATCCAAATGATAAACTCTAGCTACCTATGTGATAACGTTAGTCAATTTTGGTTTGGCATCAATCGTGATCACTTGCATCATGTTGGGTTTGTATTGTATCATGCCCTTTGCACATTGCATTGCATATTGGTTTGACTGGACATCCCGGCGTCGACCGACCATTTTGGTCCGACCAACAACCCCTATCAGTCGATTGATCACTTTGATCCAGCCAACCACCTGTTGACCTCATTTTTAGTGAGGTCTTAGTCTCTTACTCCCAGAACCCATAATCTAGCCTTAGGAGTTCCTTGTTGACCATCATAGCATACTAGTAATGGTGCCCACCTCTCGTAGAACTTCAAACCGCTTCTTGACTCATTCTTATGAAGAACTTGCATGAGTGGTTCCAAGCACTCAACTTCTAGTTGCAAGGGCTAAGGACCAACATGTAGAGGACCCGAAAATAAGTTCCTACAGAATCGTACGACCTTAGGTGAACCCTCGATGACTCAGCAAAGCACTCGCTGCACCACACACGATTTTGACTTAAATCGACTCGCCCGTCAGCGAACTCGTCAGGATAACGAAACAGATCGCACTGACGCGTCTGTAACATCAACTTTAGCTAGAAAGGACACTCATATTGCTAGGGTTACATGCGCAAATGACAAAGAAATTGATGCAAGTTTTTTTTATTAGCGAGCCACGGGCCCGAACTCAACCCAGGTTCAACTCAGGTTTGATTTGGGCTGAACACTGGCTAATTGAATCAGCTTATATGTTTGAATTTCAAATTTACCATTTAATCACCCATTAAACTTTTCCAATTAAGCTGGCTGCCTGAAAGGAAAACATTCAATCTCCTGCCAATTGCTTCGCATAACGGCTATCCAGCCCGCTCCTTTGATTAATTCGCCCCGCTGTTATTCTAAAGAGGGAAACTCGCCTTCTTCCTCCGCCATCAAGTTCTTCCGTCTTCTGCCCTCGCTCCCAAGCTCCCCGTCTGGACTTTCCCGCTTGCCTCTCCTCTCTGCAGGAGACCGCTCGATCCTACTTCCCGCTACCTCACTCGGCTCCCTCACGCAGAAGAAACCCGTTAAGGCCTCACTCGCCCCTCTCCCGTGCACAAAGCCTTCGCCTCCCGCTAGCGATCGAAGCCCTTCTCCCACTGGCAATCGAAGCTTCTCTCCCGCTCGCGACCGAAGCTCCTTTCCCTCTCGTGCTAAAACTCTTCTCCCGCTCGCGACCAAACCTTTTATGGTACACTCATTCACTTGGACTGTTGTCTCCATGGTACACCCACCTTTTTGGTTCGCTGCCCAAGAAACATCCATTTGCTTCGGGTCGTCGCCTCCTCGACACACCCATCCTTTTGGGTTATTGCCTCCATGACACACCCATTCCTTTGGGCTGCTGCTTCCATGACACGCCCACCCTTTCGGGTCACTGCCTTCAAGGCACGCCCACCCTTCGGGCGACAACCTCCATGACATGCCTAATCTTTCAGGTCATTGCCTCCACGACAACCCTTTCTTCTGGGTCATTGCACTCTCTACACACTCAACCTTCCAGGTCACTGCCTCCATGATGGCCCATTTATTTGGGCCACTACCTTCACGACACACCCATTATTTTGAGGCACTTCCTCTACATATATGCCCATCTTTTTTCGGATCACTGCCTCTTTAACGCACTCATCTTTTATATTACCGCTTCCATGACATGCCCATCCATTCAGGTCGCAGCTTCCGCTATACACCCATCGTTCAGTCCACTTACCTCACGATATGCTTACCCTTCCAGGTCACTACCTCCACAACACACTCATCCTTCGAGTCGTTACCTCCACGAAACACCCACCCCTTCGAGTCATTGTCTCATACCAATTCCTCATACTATTGCCTCCATAGCATGTTCATTCCTCTAGTTCATCATCTCCATGACACACCCATTCTTCAGGTTGTTGCCTTCACGACACACACACCATTCTTCAAGCCATTGCCTTCATGGTACACCTGTTCCATTGGGCCGCTGCCTCCACGAGCTGCTCGCTCCCGAGTCACTGCCTCCATGACACACTCTTCAGCGCTTTTTGAGATATCCAAATGATTAATAGTTAGTTCCCCTTCATCATTGTTGATTAGGTCTAAGGCTAAGACTATCATATAATTTAAGAGTAATGATTCTTATACCACCATCACCCTTAGCAACCCCAATCTATTTGTTGTAGCCGCCATGTGCTTTCCTCAAGGGAAAGATTATATTGTTTATAATCATTACAAATTCCTTATTAGCAAAAGAGAAGGCCTTTTGTATTCATTAGGCTTCCCATATTTAAGGATATTTGCTGTTCTTCTTGACACACTTGTAAAGGAGCAAAAAATAATGATAGAAGGGTGTTTTTTTTGTATAACATATTTATAAAAGGAGATAAAGGAAAAGATATGATGCGACACCACAAGAAAATTATCTAAACTCATATAAAATACTAATGATAAATCATATCATTGATGTTAAGGCCTCTTTTGGGGCAGTGGTAAACTAGTGGCGCGATGTGTTTATCATAAAAGCAGATTCGAATCTTTAGCCCACGTTTCTCATTCTATTTTTAACGGTGGTGCCCAACTTTCCTTTGCAATTCGTCTGCCCTAACCATAGTGTTGAACTCCTCTGTGAAGCTACGATCTCTTACTCCTCTTCCTCCTCTTCTTCCGTGTTTCTCATGCTACCCGATTCCTCTTCCTCCTATGTTCCCAACATTAAGCACATTTTAGCTACATAAATTTTAGGAACCGTTCTTTGAATACAAATATCCATGTGAATGCTTGTTCTTTGGATTTTTTATGTTAGATATGTAAATATTGTTTGGTCGTATGGATGTGAATGCTTGATGTTTGAGTGAGTTCTTGGTGGCTCGATTTTTGTTTGGTAAATTATATGAAAAAAAAAGAAAATTTTAAGGATGTGGCTTGGGGATGTAATCAATAATATGATGTTAGTTATGTTTGAGTGAGTTATTGGTGGCTGTGGCTTGGTTATTGATGTGAATACACATCATCTGGATGGTCCGCATGATGATCTAACCAAAAAAAAAAAATAAACGAAAAAAAAAATTACTATGGATGTGGCTTGTCTGGTGCACAGCTACGGGAGAAAATTTTACAGGTGACCGTGCTGGGTAGACGGTTCAGAGAAATGTGAGTTCTTCTGGTGGGAGACAGTCCAGTAGATTCCACCGTCGAGAGTGATCCAAACTGGATAACATCTTTAGAGGACTACGTAACTCAGGATATGCGTCGTCTGCATTATAAAGTCAATATTGTCATATTGCTAATTATAATTTTGATAGTTTTTTTACTCTTTTTGTAACATACTTTATACTTACTATTACGTCATGTGTTCTTTATATGATTTTTGTACCATTATGAAGTGAAATTTTGCTTATGAAACATCAAATGTATTACTAGAAAAGTTATGTTACAAACAATTTTATTATACATTGACAACATATTCATTTATCCAGAAACAACTGTCTCACAACTGTTTTCAAACCACATAAAATAAACAGCAAGACAGCTCCCCCGCAGGAGCATCATGGGATAGTAAAGCTGCAGTTGCTTATTAATAAGTCGCAGTTGCCCCAAAAAGACCCTAAATCTATTAATGTAAAGTAGATAATTTTGATATGATTAATTTTTCTAAATAGGCCGAGTTCTCCCACACCTCCAAGCAACAAAATCAATAACACATGACATCTATTTTAATTTACTTCCATTAACATCAAAGAATACTATGAATCAAAATTATTCTTTTATCACGATAATTAATGTTTAGAAATATTAATATACAAGCCATAAAGTGAATCACTATAACCGAGTGACATAACAATCTATTCACCTTTATGCAATGTGCATGTTGGGTGCGTGTCTGACATTTTTAATGTTTTGAGTTATTTTTTTATCTATCATATTTTTATAGTAAAAATAAATAAATTTTAAAATAATAAAACTTAAATAAAAACAATATAAATACATTTAATATTTGATGAGATGTTAAAAAAATATACAGGATTATGAACGATCCAATTTTGAGCAGAGTTGGGGTCAGCTCAAAATCGGTCTGAAAAAAATTCGATCTAAAATTTTAGTTCATAACTCAACTTATTTATTTCAATCCGATCTACATCCAAGCTAAAATTTAAATCAATTTTCAGGCGATTAATGATCTTCGAGCTAAATTCGTACAATTCACTGCTATAAACTGTTAACGATCTAATTTTGAGCCAAGTTGGGGTTTGCTTGAAAATAATTCAACCCATAATTTTGGCTTGTAGCTCGCTCATTCATTTCGATCCGAGTCAAAATTTGAATCAATCTTTGTACGATTAATCATTTTCAAGCTAAATTTTGGATCCGTTTGGAGAGTCACTCCACCGCAGTTTTGTCGTGTTAGTTTCTTCAAATATCTCAATTTTTTTGGATATCACAATATTTTTAAGCAACTTTTTTTTTTAAATAAAGCAAAATATATGATAAATAAATATCAAAATGATTTTTGACATTTTTTTCCTTCCGAAAACAGCGCGCCAGCGCTGCTATCCCAAATCGCCACACAGACTTTATAAGAGAAATTGGCGCCGATCGTCCAATACAAGAAAGTAACCGTTTATGCCGTTTTGTGCCCTGACGTACATGTAACCTGCACCCAAAGAAGGCATCGCCCCTTATCACAGAAATCGCACGAATCTTAATGGATGACAGCGATATATTTGCGTGGGACCATTTNATCTTAATGGATGACGGCGATATATTTACGTGGGACCATTTTACGGAATCCCAACCGCGGAAATACAGAGCGTGGGAGAAAAGCAAACAAAATGGTCGAATGAGCGGCCATCCTCAATCCCCAAACTCTACGATTCCGACGAACGCCTCCGCAAACATCGCCGGCGTTCCGACCAAGAGGCGGCCATCGGGCTCGCCACCACGCTCCCCTTCTTCGACGCCGGCTTCTGCCTACGAGATGGGGACGGGGAGGAAGCCGAACGCGGGGTTTATGGAAGATTTCCTCATTATATCCGGCCTTATTGCTGTGCAGATCGTCGGCGCTTTCTACACGGTGCTCTTGAAACCCATTCTATCCCTTGGAATCAACCCTCCGTTCCTCATCATCTTTGGATGCTTGGCCACCGCCTTCTTCATCTTCCCCTTCGCCATTGCATTGGAGAAGTAAGTAATAACTTTCTGGATTTCTTCTTTCTTCATCTTTTAGTAGCAGTTATTCTTCCTTCCTCTCATATTTTCCCACCTTGCAGGAAGAAATGGCCTTCAAAATTGAGTTTTACTTTGGTGGTTCAGTTTGTTCTTATCGCTTTGGGAGGGTAGTTATTCTCTTTTACTATGAGCAATTGCCTAATTAAGTTTGTGAACTTGAAATTTTGAGTTTTTTTTCCAGCATTTTGGGTATAAATGTGGTCTATAAGTTGTTTATTTTATTTTTGTAGGGTAACTACATTCCAAGCTCTGATGTTTGTGGGAATCAAGAAAACTTCTCCAGCAATAGCGTCGGCCATGCCTAACCTTGCGCCTGGGATTATTTTCATAATTGCAGCCTGTCTCAGGTAGAACTTATTTCCTGACATGCAGGAGTACTGCAAAAACATTTATTGATTTATTTCTCTTTAATGGGAGTTGAAGCTGTTTGGCTGCAAGTGGGATCTAGCTTTATTGATTTATTTTTAATTTGGAGCTATGAGAAAGAGGAGAAAACCACTTATTTCATTATTAATAGGCAGTTAAAAGAAAAAAAAAGGGCCCAATTGATTTACCATGTATGTTCTTTGAGAATCACATACTTCAAAGAAAAACACACTAAGTAATTTCCGACAACGCAATAGAACATTCTAAATAGTATATTTATATTCTGAATCCAATTATTCTGAATCATTATTTTTCAAGTTTGATTACAGGATGCAATAGCAACTATTCAGAGGAAGAAAGAATGACTTTGAGAAGAAACATAAACTTTATTGAAAAGTTGAATTACATTACAGCTACCGCATAGAATGTAGGTCGAATACTTATTTCACAACTTATTCACTGAAGAGAAAATAATAAAACCCAAAAGAAGCAATTTACAGCAACCTATAACTAACAGTAAAAGAATCAACATGGGAAAATCATTATGCCTATTGCAGAATAAAACTAAAGACTAATATCCAATTAAAAAAGGATTGCCAACTAAAAATCTACATCTTGAACCTATTTAACTGTTAATCATCATTATTGCCATTAATATAATTTTAAAAATCTTTGAATTTAACATTTTGTCATAATATGGGCTTTCTCCAGTTATCAAAACATCTATGATAGTGTCGGCTCATATATGATCAAACTAAAGGAGCTATCTTCTTGTAAAAGTAGAGGAGGTATTTTTTTACCGTTCCTTTTTAAGAGAAGTAACCAGGAGAGGACTAATGAAGTTAAGTGCATATGAATTGCAAGCCAAAGTATGTTATAAGATCAATATAACAATAGAGTATTTTAATCTGCGTGAATTTTCTACTAAGACAAACAAGACTCACAAAATTTAAGTAATAAATTTTAACAGTTTCTACTTTTACAGGAAATAAAATAAATACAAAATAAATCTTCAATCTTTGACAAATAATTCTTTATATTTTTCGTAGAAATCTCTATCGAGTAATAATGAATACTAAGTTTAAGCAATGCTCAAACTTTGTAATTCGGAGTATTTTAGTTATTATTTTGACAATACAATCATGAGTATTAATCTTACTCACAAGAATATCACCACTTTTAATTAACTGATGAACGGGTTATCTGTTATTTTTTCTATTTTAAGAAGATAACAGCTACTGGATTTGAGAAATTGTAGTAGATTTCACGGCTAATGAACATCATACATTGCCTATAATTTTCACATGACTTGTAGATTTTACTGATGAGTAAAGTATCAAAATACCCCCCTTATTTATATGAGGCTATGAGTCTCCTACTTTTAATATGCCAAAATAGTCCCCAGTGACCAATATTTTAACCTCGATTAAAAGTTTCTGGAGATTAAATTGACATTTTTATACAATCTGAGACTAAAATGGCCCCCTCAAGGAATCAAGGGTCTTTTTTGATATTTTTCTCCTTTACTGATGTTTNCGAGTCTCCTACTTTTAATATGCCAAAATAGTCCCCAGTTACCAATATTTTAACCTCGATTAAAAGTTTCTGGAGATTAAATTGACATTTTTATATAATCTGAGACTAAAATGGCCCCCTCAAGGAATCAAGGGTCTTTTTTGATATTTTTCTCCTTTACTGCTGTTTTTTTTTTCTCATTCTTTTGATTGAGATGTATCCTTTACATTGAAATGATCCAGTAATATATGAAATTTCCACAATAGGCTTGAAAAACTAGACTTCAAGTGCTTCTACACCAGAACTAAGATCACAGGGACCTTGGTTTGTTTGGCTGGAGCTGTTGCTTTGAGCCTCTTGCAAAGTCCTGTGGAGCCATCTGTTTCTCAAAGTTCATCAGTGTTGCCGAATCCGTTGCCGGAGAATGCATACAAGGACTGGCTCATTGGTTGCTCATGCCTACTGGGAGCAGTTCTCGTTCTATCCNACCTTGCAAAGTCCTGTGGAGCCATCTGTTTCTCAAAGTTCATCAGTGTTGCCGAATCCATTGCCGGAGAATGCATACAAGGACTGGCTCATTGGTTGCTCATGCCTACTGGGAGCAGTTCTCGTTCTATCCTGTAGCACTGTTCTGCAGGTTAGACATAAATTCCTCCTGTTATTTCACCGGAAAAAAAATGGGGGTTTTTACATGCATAGCACCCAATTCTTATGCATTTACTTATCTCAAACCCAAACTTTGATTTTTATATGTTAAATACCCTACCTATAGGAAACAATATAACCTACCTTTTCATACATCTTTTCAAACATAGAAAATGCATAAGAATTAGGTCCTATGTATGTAAATTACCCCCACCCCCCCC
>JXCR01118801.1:50299-63636 GCA_002079205.1 Phalaenopsis hybrid cultivar
ATTATAATATATACATTACATACATACATACATACATACATACATATATGCTTAGTATGCATAGAAGACACTGTAATACCATTCACACCATTCAGAACTCTGCTGGAATATGTCTCTCTGATAATAGAACAATTGCTCTGGATGCTGTCTCTTACTTTCAGCAGATGCTAACTCAACCTGAAATCCACAGAGTGCCTATTGAAAACATATATTCTAATGAAGAAGTTATGAAATAACTCAACTTAGTTAACATGCATCTGATCGCTTGTTAGGCAATTACTAACTTCAAGCTAATTTGTTATACAACTTTGGTTTAATACGTTACAAATTAAAGCAATAAAAATAAATTTTCACTGAATAGAACATCAAAATATCATAACAACATGCAGGGAAAACTGAGGATTATTGGTTTTTTCTTCACACAAAGGCACCTTATTGATCTCTTAATTAGAGAGGACTGTAAATGCTTGTGATTGCTTAGAAAAGTTATGGACTTCTTGTATTTATACTGGGTAACTTTGCTCCTTTTGCTTTTACATATCTAACACCAAAATTTACCATTTGCCCTTTATGAAAGGGAAAAGATTTGCCTACGGAAGCCGTACGCAACGCTGCGCACGTCAGTAACCTACAAATAGGTTATAGGGAGGGAATTGGGGGGTTATATCATCGTTATACCCCTTGTAACCTCTCTGTAACCTACTGTAACCTACAAATATAGAAAACAGAAGCGCGAAACTTACTAGAAGGTACAAGTAGGTNCTCAGGTAGAACTTATTTCCTGACATGCAGGAGTACTGCAAAAACATTTATTGATTTATTTCTCTTTAATGGGAGTTGAAGCTGTTTGGCTGCAAGTGGGATCTAGCTTTATTGATTTATTTTTAATTTGGAGCTATGAGAAAGAGAAGAAAACCACTTATTTCATTATTAATAGGTAGTTAAAAGAAAAAAAAAGGGCCCAAATTGATTTACCATGTATGTTCTTTGAGAATCACATACTTCAAAGAAAAAAGCACTAAGTAATTTCCAACAACACAATAGAACATTCTAAATAGTATATTTATATTCTAAATCATTGTTTTTCAAGATTGATTACAGGATGCAATAGCAACTATATAGAGGAAGAATGAATGAATTGTAGAAGAAACATAAACTTTATTGAAAAGTTGAATTACATTACAGCTACCGCATAGAATGTAGGTCGAATACTTATTTCACAACTTATTCACTGAAGAGAAAATAATAAAACCCAAAAGAAGCAATTTACAGCAACCTATAACTAACAGTAAAAGAATCAACATGGGAAAATCATTATGCCTATTGCAGAATAAAACTAAAGACTAATATCCAATTAAAATAGGATTGCCAACTAAAAATCTCCATCTTGAACCTATTTAACTGTTAATCTTCATTATTGCCATTAATATAATTTTAAAAATTTTTGAATTTAACATTTTGTCATAATATGGGCTTTCTCCAGTTATCAAAACATCTATGATAGTGTCGGCTCATATATGATCAAACTAAAGGAGCTATCTTCTTGTGAAAGTAGAGGAGGTATTTTTTGACCGTTCCTTTTTAAGAAAAGTAACCAGGAGAGGACTAATGAAGTTAAGTGCATATGAATTGCAAGCCAAAGTATGTTATAAGATCAATATAACAATAGAGTATTTTAATCTGCGTGAATTTTCTACTAAGACAAACAAGACTCACAAAATTTAAGTAATAAATTTTAACAGTTTCTACTTTTACAGGAAATAAAATAAATACAAAATAAATCTTCAATTTTTGACAAATAATTCTTTATATTTTTCGTAGAAATCTCTATAGAGTAATAATGAATACTAAGTTTAAGCAATGCTCAAACTTTGTAATTCGGAGTATTTTAGTTATTATTTTGACAATACAATCATGAGTATTAATCTTACTCACAAGAATATCACCACTTTTAATTAACTGATGAACGGGTTATCTGTTATTTTTTCTATTTTAAGAAGATAACAGCTGCTGGATTTGAGAAATTGTAGTAGATTTCACGGCTAATGAACATCATACATTGCCTATAATTTTCACATGACTTGTAGATTTTACTGATGAGTAAAGTATCAAAATACCCCCCTTATTTATATGAGGCTATGAGTCTCCTACTTTTAATATGCCAAAATAGTCCCCAGTGACCAATATTTTAACCTCGATTAAAAGTTTCTGGAGATTAAATTGACATTTTTATACAATCTGAGACTAAAATGGCCCCCTCAAGGAATCAAGGGTCTTTTTTGATATTTTTCTCCTTTACTGATGTTTTTTTTTCTCATTCTTTTGATTGAGATGTACCCTTTACATTGAAATGATCCAGTAATATATGAAATTTCCACAATAGGCTTGAAAAACTAGACTTCAAGTGCTTCTACACCAGAACTAAGATCACAGGGACCTTGGTTTGTTTGNAAGCCACCAAATCATTAAAATTACGGAATTATCTCATTTTGAGGGTTGGTTTTGTTAATTGCTCAAATGATTCGAGTGAACATGCAAATAATTAGGGGCATTTGCATATATACTACATAGTTCTTATCTGTTTACATATCTAACATAAAAAAGTTCATATTTGTATGCATTGTACTTAACTAATTTATATTACATAAAAATTATCAGTATTGCGAACTTTTGAAAGTGAAACACAATTTAAGGCTTAGTTTCCGAGTCTATAAAAGTGTTAATTTAGTCTAGTGATGTTTTTAATGAGTTGAAATAGTTCCCAAATAAAGAATGATAAGACTATTTTGACGCTGTTATAGAGCTTGAGACTAAAATGACCCTCGAGTAAGTAGAATATTTTTACTCATTTCTTTCATTATAAATATATATATGAAAAATTAAGTGTTAAATTTGTAAATACATACATAAGAATTGTGTGGAATGCATGTATATTTCCCAAATAAATAGTGATGTAATATTTGTGTGCTGGTGGTGCATGTGGAGTACTTGTCGATGTATGATCCAGGGAAAAAAAATAGCATTTCTGGTTTTCCTTTTTCTTCCCACCTACTGCGTGAAATTTTAATCTTCATTCTTTTTACCTGAGAAGTGAAGTTTAATTAATTGTTTTCAGAGGTCCTAAACTGAAAAAATTAAAGATAATTTGATATGCAGGGAGGAATGTTGATTGCACTCTGTGTTGCATTTCAAACCTGGGCTGTGCTGAGGAAGGGGCCAGTCATGGTCTCCATGTTTAGTCCCATCCAGACCGTTTGCTCTGCTGTTCTTTCGGCAATAATTCTTGGCCAAGTGGTCAGGCTTGAAAGGTAACTGTTGTTTTTCTTCTATGTTAAAAAGCCAAACAAGGGCTTTATACAGCCACCAACTTTAGTGGATTTGATTATAAAACATATATATTTTTTTGGAGTATTTACATACATTCCACTCAATTCTTATGTATGTACATAATATCTACACATAAATTTTCAATTTTTACATACAAACTGCCGTACCTATGCATGAAAAAGCTTATTTCACTTTTGAAAAGTTAAAATGATGGTAATTTTGATGTGCCATGAAGGATTTGGGCGGTATAAATGTAAAATAAAATTTAGGTGTTAGATATGTCAATACAAAGGAATAGGATGGTATGTATTTAATATTACAATTATTATTATTATTATCATTTGAAAACCACGAAAAATGTCTATCCAAATAGTTGTAATGTTGAGAAACATAAACTTGGATTGGTTGTTCGCTTCTGTGAAGTCAGAATTTAGCTTTAATTATCAAAATTTGATATTTAGTTAAGCTTGAATAATCGCTAATTAATGAGTTCTATTGATTTATGTATATGATCAGCTTGGTAGGAATGCTGGCAATGTTTCTTGGTCTGTATATGGTTTTATGGGCAAAGGAGAAAGAAGGTTTTGGGGTTCCCAATGCTGTCGATCAGCAACACCCAACGGAATCAACCGGTCACGATGAAGAAGAGGGCATTGAGAGACCTCTTTTAACCTAATTTTTTAAAGTTCATTATATGATCATTAATCTGTATTGTTAATTATTTCACCGATCCTTGTACATCTGAATACTTTTCCAAATGGTTTAATTATCTATTCTTGTTCTCAATTTTTTTAAATTTTTTTGAAAATTTGAGTGAATTTAATCTTCAATGTATACGCGTCTCATACACAAGTTGTTGAATCGAGAACCTCTTAGTTGAAAGTCTAAGTTCTCAACCAACACACTATAATGCCTAGCATTTTTTTGGTTTCATATAAATTTATAGAATAAATGAATATGTTCAATTTCAATGAAACCCTCTTTCATAAAATAAATTAGAGATTTGGACTATTTAAGATTGATTATTTATAAGAGAAATCAAGAAGTACATGTGGATAAGACTAGTGAAAGATTTTAGGAAAAACTTAAATTAAGGAGGCTGATATTGAAATCTAAAGTCCTTTGTTTGAGTAGATCTAGAAATGAATAATTGAAATGTAATTTTAGTGGTAGTAGTTCTAGTGACAGAGTTGTAACTACGGGTGATCAAATCATTAAAAAGGTGTGAACGTTCTAGATATCTTGGGTATCTTTCAAAGTGACGGTGATATAAATGAGGATGTGATTAATTAGTAGATTTCAAGTCGGTTGGTTGGAACCTACATCATCTCAGCTCGAAGTTGGATCATTTAACATCTTATTATGTAAGTTCTATCTATCATGAAACGGTCTAACATTGACTCGTAATTGATTAAGGTGTTTTCCTCTAATAGTGTATGCCACTGTAACACCAGCTTGCTCACATGTATATTTGTTTCATATTTTGTCTCCAAGTATAAAGCCAATCACATGCCCCATACGAATCACTGGCTAGATAAAATGTGAACGAAATATACTCGTGAATGAGTTGGTGAAGTAATGGTGACAAACAAGATTAGAGACAAAATATTGATAAATATTCGCCGATTATTGATCTCCGATATCCCTAACAACCTAGTATGCTGCCAACTTTTTGATTTTAAGCTTAATTGTTGTCGGTTCTAAAGAAATCCTAGCCAAAATTAAAATCAATCAATTTTTTAGTGATAATTATTGTTGCGTATTAAAAAAATGCTATTCTAAAGGTTTATTTAGACTTTATGATGTTTCTTCTAATATTGTCTGCAACTATACATATTTGTTTCGTATTTTGTTTCCAACTATAAAGCCAATTATAGAAATAAACATGCTCGTCGTCGTAGTCCCTTACGCGATTGACAAAACTGAAAATATATTCTTAGAGGAAAATATTTCATAAGATTGTAAGAATTTTCATTGCATAATCTAATGTGAAGTCTAATTTACACAACCAAAATGAAAATTCACATCGAAATCTAATTTGTGAGTTCCAAGATGGAAATTCACATCAAAAGCTAAATTTCATTGCCGGAATTCCCATTTTGACAATGCAAATTAGATTTCAAAGTGAATTATAATTTTGAAATTGACAATTTAGATTTCTATGTGAGTTTTCATTCTAGTTGTAGAAATTAGAGTTTGCACTAGATGATGCAGTGAAACTTTTACATCTTATGAAATATCTCATTCTAAGAAAATATTTTCAAATGTGCAGTCAATCATGTATGGGATTAGCGACGAAGATTATGTTTAGTGCTATGATTAGCTTTTCATTTGGAAAATGGAATGCGAAACAAATAAACTCGTGTAAGATTTGGTTTAGCTATGTTGACAGACAATATCAGATATACTACAAGTCAGATCGTTTGACATTTTTGTATTGTTAGTTTCTTCGAAGATCATTATTGGTCGAACATTGATTCTCAATCCATTAGGACAACTCCATCTAATATTGTATGCCTTCAGACATATATTTCTATCATATTTTGTCTCCCAGTGAAAAGCCAATCATAATCGTCCCCGTAATTTTTAACTAAACTCGTAAAACATCATGTGAAAGTGGTCTAATAAGAGTTGTTGAGATAAGAATATTTAGATGGATAAATAGCTTTTCACTTGTAGAGAAAATGTGAAAAAAATCTAATTGCGAAAGGGTTGTTGTAGCTACAATGACAACCAAGATTAGTGGAAATTTTGGATTAATGTTTGTCAATAATCGGACTTCGACAACCCTAACAGCCTTAGTAAGTTGTTAACGTTCTGACTTCAAAACTTTCTAAAAATGTTCACTCATTTAACATGTGTTGATTATGGTCAGGTTTCATCACCTTTTGTTATCAATCATTCAGTAGATCTACTAAAATAATATTCACTCACTTTATTAAGCCCAAAGCATAATATTCACTCACTTTGTCCCAACGAAGAATAATTTATGAGTGACTCAAATAACTAAAATTCCCAAGTGGGTATGCTTTGAATTTTAATTGTTGTGTTGATTTGGGTGCTTAAAAAAATTTTTGGAATGAAAATCACGCCTGCTATATTTTTTACTCAGCTTTGATTCATTATGTAAGAAGAAAAGAACACTACAAAAAAAAAATAATACTAATATTTCTATGGCACTTTCCACTTAAAAATCACTTTTTTTTAAAAAAAAAAAACTTAATTATTGGCAAAATATTGAAGGATAACATTCCAAGGCTAAAACCTTGGTAAGAAAATGCATTTTGATATAGAAAAAATTCCACAAAATAGTGTTACTAGTAGATATACCATAGACGATAAAATTTTCACCGCAAAAAAGCAGAGAAATGTCAATGGACAAAGATGCTAGAAAGTTTGACATAAAGAGAGGTCGCCAACCAAAGAATTTTGGACACTTGCAATGCTTGATATGATGAAGTAAATGTATCAAAATTTACATATGTTTTACTAAGTTTAACTTGGTTATGACATATAACTTATGCACTCTTTTACCCCCATTAGAAACTCAAGCGAACACAGTCTAAGTTGAATATGGACATATTTCTCTCTTTTAAACTTGAAATAAAATAAGCCTTTGAGGCATGCTTCATTATTAACAATTTTCTTTATAATTTGTTAAAAAACCTTCAATATGATCAAATATATGTTGTTTTCAAGTATTCAAAAGAGCTAGAATGTTCATTGTAAGTTGTATTCAGATTTATAATTCAAAAGAGCTAAATTCAGATCCTTAAAGAAATAGCCCATTTTAATTAAATGTTTNTATCCTTAAAGAAATATCCCATTTTAATTAAATGTTTGATTATTTTTTTGGCTAAAATGCTAAATGCATACATTACATCACGCACTTGAAAAATTATGAAAGCCATGAATATCAAGTCAAATAACTTTATTAATCTTAAATAAATGCTTTAATGTTCTAACAAGAGACAATATGTTGGTTTTAAGCTTCAAAAGTTTTTACTCAGAATCTCTTAGCTAACTCTTTTTCTTAGTACTTACTTGAATCCAATAGAGCTTTTATATTATCTTTAATTTTTCACTTAATNCATTATGAAAGCCATAAATTTCATGTCAAATACCTTTATTAATCTTAAATAAATGCTTTAATGTTCTAACACGAGACAATATGTTGGTTTTAAGCTTCAAAAGTTTTTACTCAGAATCTCTTGGAGCTAACTCTTTTTCTTAGTACTTACTTGAATCCAATAGAGCTTTTATATTATCTTTAATTTTTCACTTAATGTCTATCATAGTGTGTAATACATTATCACATAAGTTCTTCACTATGACATCATATTGAGATTGTGTCTAATCGAATTTATATATTTTTATTATAGATTACAAAAAAATATTCTAATTTGTTTAATTATAATTTACACCTTAGTCTTGAAGTTGATTATTAGAAAGAGGTATAAAAAATTGACCTTAGCTACACACCAACTAGGCTCAAACCTAATTAGCTTATAAAAATAATGTTAGGGCTGTTCTTATTTATTTTTGAGTCGGATTTTGGTAAAAAATATAAGCATATTTAATTTTTGAGATCTGATTTAGGTTGAACCACTAACCTAGAATTGATCCATTAATAAAAACTGACCTGAATTTGACTCTTCAACCCCAATTTAAGCCAAACTTGACTTAAAATTGGCCTAACTCTACTTAAATATAACTGATTATTATGCATATATTCAAGGGGTTATGTGGGTCGAGTTTGGGTAAGTTGAGTTGAAGGTAGGTTATGTTTGGGTTAGGATTTTTGATCCATTTAATATTTAGGACGAGTTTAAGTCGAGCAATTTTGTATCGAGTGAACTTTAGGTCAAACTCAAACCCAACCCGTGAACCCAATTATTGAACTACTATTCGATANTTTAAGCCAAACTTGACTTAAAATTGCCCTAACTCGACTTAAATATAACTGATTAGTATGCATATATTCAAGGGGTTATGTGGGTTGAGTTTGGGTAAGTTGAGTTGAAGGTGGGTTATGTTTGGGTTAGGATTTTTGATACATTTAATATTTAGGTCGAGTTTTAGTCGAGCAATTTGTATCGAGTGAACTTTAGGTCAAACTCAAACCCAACCCGTGAACCCAATTATTGAACTACTATTCGATAACATGGGCAAATTAGTTTTTTTTTTTTTCTAAATTTTTTAAATCTTTTTTTGAATTGAGATAATTTTTTTATCGTAATTAGTATGCACTCAACATTGGTGGATGCTTACATTTTTCAAATCTATTTCTAGTAAATGTATCCTTAATTCTTTTGAACACATGATCAATGGACCGGAACATCTAGTAACAATCAAGCAACAAGTCTTTTCTTCCATTGCTTAAAGTAGATGCCTTTGATAAGCCCTTATAATTTAGACATGCTAACTTTTAGGAGTCCTCCACATTCATAATATTTTATAGGTAAGAAAATCACTAATTATTCACTTAATGCACTATCTTCATCTAAAATTTTGACTTTTTAGAAATATGACATGTAAGCACACCATAACCCTATAAAATATGTTTTTTTTTTGGAAGATTTTGATGTCTTAGTTTGAAAATTTATTTATTTATTTATTTTTTTTTTGGAAAGCATTTTATTGTGGTATGAAAGTTTTTTATTTTGTTTTTTAAAGTTTTTGATGTTTTGGTTTGAAATTTTTTTTTTCGTTGCAAGTTTTTTATTTTGGTTTGAAATTTTTTTATTTGATTTAGTTTTATACTTAGTGTCAACTCAAAGAGTTTCAAAATTCACATTTAAATGAAGTTGTTATTTTCAAGTCATCTAATCATCATCATGTTGAAAAACAAGATGCATATAATATCTCTACATTTAGACACTGAAAAGTTTGTTCATTGAGTAAGGAACACAAATTTTAAAACATTTATATAGTAGAAAAACATCCACAGTAACTCATTATAACAACAACTCCCATAAATGACTAACAACATCCATAAGTTTACAAATATAGACATAAAAAATAGATGTTAGGTACGGTAATACTAGAAGTCTTCTCTTCAAAGTGTAAAAGGATTGATGTTTTGCAACTCTGTGTCTAGATTGTAGCTATAAGGAAGCTTGGGATTCTTTATCTTTAAAAAGGTGATGGAAATCCTCTTGTGAGGGACATATGACACATAGTACTCGGCTAAGTCAGCTCCATTTCCATACTCTCCAGGGCCAAGGATATTGATCTCCCTATTTGTCATATGATCAAGCATATAAACGTGTATTTGTCATTCAATAGAGTGGTTTAGAATCTTTCCCTATTTGTAAGGGATACACTCCCAAACTCTATAGATAGAGCCCTACTCTCTTCATGAAAAATGACCAAGATCTTGAATTAGAGGAAAACCTGAGCTTGAAGGAGGATCATACTACACGATTTATTCAAATTAGACTCAAATAAATTCAACACTAATATGGGGATATTACGTCGCTAAATTTAATTTGCATAGGATTTATATTAGAATTGAGGTCCATGCAAAAATAAGGATCAATAAAGCAGTTAGAGCCAAAATTATCCATTGCAAATAATTTGTCAACCTTAGCGTCGTCTAGTGTCGACATTACAAGTTCTAACACAATCCACTCTGACATAACTTTTAATGTTAGAATTTGTGTAGAAATGCGCCGAACGAAAATTAGCATCGTTATTTATGTCCACTTAGTTTTTAAGAGATGTTATATTAGCGTTGGAGTGTATCAATAGCGTCGAAAAATTCATAGTTATTAGCATCAACATTTCCAATGCAAGTATGAAACAAATATGTAGCAAATATATATATATATATATATNATATATATATATATATATATATATATATATATGTATAAGTATGATCTGATTTTCGCAATATGCACATAACAAATCTATATCACAAACTACTAGCATCATAACTCATACTCTATATCACTGACATGCATAACCGTTATAAATAAGCATAATTTAACAAATATTAATCTAAATGCATGAAATCTAAACACATAATAAATATTCACATCGTAAAAAAAAAAAAAAAAAAANAAATCTAAACACATAATAAATATTCACATCGAAAAAAAAAAAAAAAAAAACGTAAACACCTATAACGGGGAAATATCATCAAAGCCATAATCATCCTCATCCTCCTCTCCCTCCTCTTTATCCATAGAAGTAATTGGCCGCTTGCCATGGTTATCTATAACTTTCCATCAGTCTTGTAGAGTCTCCTCAACTCTCTATTGTCTTCACCCATCTGACGGAGCTTTTTATTCATAGCAGTGACCCGTCTGACAAGCTCCTTATGCTGTTATAGTAATGAGCTCGAGCCACTTAGAGGAGCATGAGAGTGCTTGACTTAAAATGTTTTTCCCTTCAAGTTCATATCTTTTTCCCTGTCCCCTGCCTCCATATCTGGAAATCAGACTAAGAAGTGGTAGATTGGCTATTACTGCTGTTGGCGGTTGTCGGAGCCTGACTCTCTATCTCCTTTTGACTTTCTCGGTTCTGCTCGCACTTATCCTATATAATTTAAATCATGAATCAATTTTCACTTTTAACATTAATAGTCTAAAAAAATAGAAAATCGATTTTTTTTACTTACATTGATGCACCGAGAGAGTTCAGAGACGCATTGTTACTTCCCCAGGCACCGATGCATTCAGACATAGGGGCCTTTGGAAGTAGGACAAGCTTTTAGTCGATCAACAATTCCTCGATCGACTGGTGAACTTCAGCCGGTCAGCACCATGAGTTCATGTAGCTTCTCGTCAGATTGTTGATTTTCATCTTTTCCCTTCTTATCTAGATCGTATGATGATCTCCTCGAGATATGTGTTGACAATTTTAATGCATACAATGATATCTATCAATCATACCTTTGATATATATATATATCAAGCTCCCATACATGTTACTCCATAAATCTTATATTAAAAAAAATATCAAAATTAGTCAAATATTTAATACATTATACATTAAAACATTAGATAATCAATATAACACATTAAAAGACATCCTTATGATTAGTAGTACATAAGAACTTCACTAATTCATATTCATAACTAACCCTAAAATAAATATAGATCTCAGCACCTATTCTATTTTATTTTCGTTACAATATTCTTAATGTTTAACATTAAACGAAGGTAATCTAAATTTATTTTTACACAATGTGATACTCAACCTTCCCTTTTAGGCTTATTTTATATGAATATTTTTATCATTCAAGTATTTCTATAATCAAAGATATAATATTTAGATAGTATCAATTAATAATATAA
This sequence comes from Phalaenopsis hybrid cultivar, assembly GCA_002079205.1. Taxonomy (NCBI): domain Eukaryota; kingdom Viridiplantae; phylum Streptophyta; class Magnoliopsida; order Asparagales; family Orchidaceae; genus Phalaenopsis; species Phalaenopsis hybrid cultivar. Next base: position 61,933 of record JXCR01118801.1, read on the forward strand.
ATAATGTTAGATTACAATTTAGCCCTTGCCCTCTCATATTCTCTCTAACCATGAGCATTTTGCCGGTTTGACTGCATCTATTTTCAGGTTGGTCAGATTACATGCACTAGAAATCATAAATCATAAACTGAGCCTATCATAATTTTGACGAAATTGAATTGGCCAAATCAAAATTTATTAATATTAAAATTTTAAATTTTAAAAACCAAAATTTATTTTTTAAACCAAACCAAATTAATTTGATTTAATTTTTTTATTTTAAAAAAATAATGCACCCTACTTCTATCCACAATCTCATTTGATGCTAAAAAAATCTTCCCGCAATCGTGTAAGGAGAGTATTAAGTACGGATAGGACTGTAATTGAGCAGAATATATCATGGTTTGAACTAGGTCTGGTACAATTATAAGTTGTTTATGTTCAGCTTGAGCTTGTGTCGATCATTCATATATTGTTCAAGCTTAACTTGTTTAAATTTTTTAATGTTTGAACTTGATATGTTCATGACAATTGAATAATATTCAAACAAGCAAATACACGAGCTAAAAATTCAAACATGTATAAAATTTTTTTATATAAAAATATAATAATAATTTTACAAATCTAAATAAATAAATAATTAAATAAATCATATCAACAAATGAATTAACTCTCATGCTGTCACTTAGTGTCTATAATAGATATATTGTCGTAAGAATGAATTCTAAAATAGAGAAAAAAATATTAAAACAATAGCAAAAAATTTAAATGAACTATTACTACAAAATAACTCATAATGTGAAGCTATTCATCAATTATAGAAATAATTGAGAAAAGTCAAAAGCCGTCAGAAGAATCATAATAAAAAAGTATGAACAAAAGTGATATTCACTTTTATAATTCCATCATATTATTTTTCAAATCGGTAATAATTAATAATAAAATAAATATGTAATTAAGAATTAATCTAAAATATAAATAATATAATATAGTTTACTATTAAATTTATAATTAAATAATTTTAAACTAATCATTTTTTAATTAATCTATCATATATGATAAGAGCTAGATTAGAGTTTAATATCATGTATTTGAGCATAAATAACGAAGTTCAACTATGTTTGTGTTTAGTTTATTTAAGATTTGTGTTTTAAAAATTGTTCAAGTTTGTTTATTTACTAAACGAACATTATCAAGTCTTACTCACGTTAAGTTTGGAGTTGTTCATTGAGTGCATTGGTTCATTTACAACTATACATAAGTACGAATCCGAATACATCCAGACTCTATGCACAACAATGTCGTACATGTACTCGAACTCTATGTACGACATTGTTGTATTCTCTTGTACAACACTGAATAAGAACAATTTTTCCAATGCTAGACGGCAAGCTTGAATTGTTAGTCCAAGCATCCATTTATTTCAATCTTTCTATTCTTCTTTTTGTTACATAGAATGACTAATAAACAATATGTTCAGACAAGGACATCTACAATTTCATAAGAAAATATCAAATGACAAAAATATAAAATCATATTTTAATTTATACACTACGACCGATCCGCACCACTCTGTTTGTGGAACATGGATCCGAACCCAATCTGTAACCACTCAGAGCTTCCATCTTCCTCATCACTGTCAACCATGAGATCACTAGGATTAGCCACGTTCACCTCCTTGCTCTCAACCTCTTCCTCCAAGTTCTCCATTGGCGCCTTCTCTTT
>JXCR01118801.1:72921-103215 GCA_002079205.1 Phalaenopsis hybrid cultivar
TGTTGAGTTTCTTAAGAGCTTGCATTGAGAAGGTTTCACCCCCTTCGCTTGATAGAGCAACCTCAAGTGGCTTTCACAGCAATGTCAAAACCTTTTATTATGGCAACAAACATGATGCTATAGTATAAGATGGAAGACATAACCTCTAAGGTCAGTATGCTAAAGTCGATGTTAGATAAGGATATAGGCTATAATGACTATTTAGTATGGATTTATATTGTTAGTAACTCCGATGGAAAATAGCCATAAGTTTGTGGAGCTAGCCTAATTAGATTAGTTCCTATCAAGTGGCGTGTTTGTTCTAAAAAGCTCGATCGACTATAATAGAATTTCTAACCAGGTCGTCTCTGACACTAGTCTGCACCTCCTTGTGAATTTTATTTTCTTCTAAGACACTAAGTTAGATTTTTCATGTAAACTTAATATTTTTAATAAGTAATGANATTTGTAGGGGCGGAGGTGAAGATAAGAGTCTTTCTAAGTGGGCAAAGGCCTTCAGACAATCTTTGTACAAGANCTTTGTAGGGGCGGAGGTGAAGATAAGAGTCTTTCTAAGTGGGCAAAGGCCTTCAGACAATCTTTGTACAAGAAAAATCATTTAGTGCTACAAATGCCTTGAAGAAGGCTGAGCATTTTTTCCAATAAATGAATCAACTTAATCTTGTATAATTGTATAACATAATTTACTCTGAGAGTTAGGAAAGAAGATTATATAGATTAGTGATTAGTTTTTTTTCTTTTCTTGGGCCATCATGTATTAGTTTCATATTTAAATATAATATTGAATAAAAATGATTAACAAAAAAGTGATCATGATGCCATTAATTGAGCATTAATCGAAAGAGTACTAAAAAAAGCCTAGAAAAAGAAAGACCAAATTAAATCAATAGGGTGCAAATGTGTTAAATTTAAGCTGGCTTATTTTTTACTTGGCTTAGCTCATCAAGGAAACAAGATACAAATTTTTATTAATGATATCTGGCATGTTAAGATATAGAAAGAACCAATTCTCCACCATAAAGCCTATCATATGAGCATGCATGGATCTCAATACACGTTTTGTATGAGAGCTTCTTATTTAGTCAAATTTAAGATCATTTGAGCTAAAATTTTAGCAAATTTAAATTTCACATCCTACAACTCTATGAGACAAAAATAACATCAAAGGTGATCCAATTCATGCCACAATGAGTCTAAATCAAGNCCGTTTTGTATGGAGCTTCTTCTTTAGTCAAACTTAAGATCATTTGAGCTCAAATTTTAGCAAATTTAAATTTCAAATCCTACAACTCTATGAGACAAAAATAACATCAAAGGTGATCCAATTCATGCCACAATGAGTCTAAATCAAGCACTCAAAATGTAGTGGATTTATTTGATAATATATGGAATAAAACTTGCCAATATCACTCCATTATCAGATTTTTGAAACATTAAATGGTAAAAAATTAGTTTATGATCAAATAAATACTTGCAAATCGCTTGATGGATCATTTTAAAATTTTGATTAGATTTCTAAAATGACATTCTAAAAATTTTAAAACTTAAGAGATATGAAAAACTCTAGTGCTCAACTGAATGTTTAGCATTGGCAACTATGATTAACCAACCATTGTTATCCAACAACAACTACTTGACCACTATTATCTAATTGATATGGCCACACCATCTTCAAGTCGACTACTTCCTTCATGGAAACAAAAAAATGAGTTTGAGTTGAATCATTGCTTTATAGTCATATCTTCACCAACTAGAGCAGAATTTTTTTTTTAATATCCTTATATAGTGGACTATGTCTTTTAGGCTAGGCTAGGCTTTGTGGTCTTCATTATTACATTAAATCAGTGTCTCTTATACTCTTCTGTTTATTTGTTTGTATACAATTTTTTATTAGGCTAGGCTAGGCTTTGTGGCCAACCACCACTGTCCTCCGTTGACAATCACTCGTCGCCATCGATCACCGCCAATCTTCGTCGATCAACGCCAACAGTCGTCGATCACAGAAAAACCACCGTTAAACGCCACAGACTGGACGTAGCCAATCACTATCGATCGCCTTACATTCCGAACAACAAATTCATCAATATGTCAATGTCGTAACTTGGGAAAGTGACTATAACTATAATCATATTTTTATAGTGGAACTCTTTAGTTGGGTCAGACACTTTGATTTTTCACTTTCCGGGTTTACCACATAAAAACTTATGATGTCATTATTAATTGCTTTCTCTTTTCTAATAGTCTGTTGAATCTTCTTACCACGCTAAAATGATAATCTGTCACTCTACTGTCATTAACTAAAATATTCAATTTTAGTAGAATTTAATAAAATTTTGTCATGATCATCTCGCTTTCTCTATTGTTTGGTTCTATCCCTTGCTTTCTAATTCGCTTGCCCTAGTGATTTTGACTGTTGCCTGCTTCAAATAATAAAGAGTTGAACTCGTATTTTGATTTACAAGTTATGTACTATCATCCTCATTGGAGATGGGTCCTATCCTAATCTGCAACAATGCAAAGCTTCCATCTTTTTCTTCCATGTTCATGAGATCGCCATGATCAACCACCTTCACCTACTTGCTCTCAGTCTCATCCTGATTAACATTTGTAGCAGTGGCCTTGGGCTTTTTCCTTATAGGCTCAGTATCTCATCTATGTTGTGAATATTTATGTTAGGCATGTTCAGGTCTATAGTATGGGGTGAACTCTTGAATGAAATTTTCACCATAATCCATACATAAAGAAGAAAATGAATGATGTTTCTTACCCATTTTTTTATACTTACAATGCATAGAAAAATATGCTGTTAAATATACCAACCAGTGGATGTGGTATATATATAAGTAAAATAGGAGAATGATTGACAAAACAAAAAATAAAACTAGAAAAATCACACCAGAAAAGAACACACAGATTTACGTGGTTTGACAAATTGCCTATGTCCACGGAGTTGCAGAGGATTTTACTACTTGAGTAATTTACACTAGACGATTACCTCGACTTACAAGAGGAATCTCTCTCTTCGTTGCTCTCTCTGTTCTTCTCTCTCTACACTGAGATACACCGAAGAAACTATACACTGAGATACACAGAAGAAGAAACACGTACAAGAGAAATAAATCCAATTTTTCTTCAGCCACAAGCCAACAAGAAGAAGCCTAGGAAGAACAATATTCTTCTTCTTCTTTCTTCTTTCTTTTGCCGCAAGGAACTGCTCCCCCTTGCACTTCTCTTTCTCTGTCCTGAGGAAGCCCCTTCCACTGTCCCGCGAAAGTTTGAAGAAGAAGCGTGTCGTGACTTTTGAACTGAAGGAGAGCCATGCAAACCTTTTATCGTGAACAGGAAGAGGGATTGGAAGCAGCTGGCGCGACAGCAGGGAGCGGGAGCGGTTAGCTTGACAGCTTGCGACATAGGAGCATAAGCGTGAATCAGGTTGGGCAGATCAGTCTCCATCATAAAAAAATCTCTCACTTGGAGACCGGTACACATACTGCAACATCTTCTTCCTCGAACTGATATCCTCTACTAGTGGTGTCGCCCTTTTTCCTTCAACATGAATCCTCCACCTCTACAACTTAAAGCCTCTGTCTTCACTCCAGAAGACCAACTGAAGCTATGCACAACTTCAGTTTCTCAAGAGTAACATCCTCAGTCAATATATCAACATGCTCCACAAAGCTTTGCACCTCAAAGCTATTCTTAGGTCACTCTTGTCTCTTCTTACAACTCCTACTGCATGGGCAACATCATGCCTCTGCTAAAAGCCTTTTTCAACAAGTTTAACCTTGTACCTCTTACTGATATCACACTCAGTCTTCACCTGGTACACCCACTTATTGTGCAATGTCTTCTTCCCTGTTGTAATTTCTGCCAACTCCCACTTGCTCGAACTTTCATCTTGCAAGATTTTTTCATAGCCCTTTGGTTCTTCAACATCTATTTGTGGAACAATAGGAATGGGTGCCCCGGACCTATTTTCCTCTTCACTTCCATCACTGCCCTGCATTGTGGCCTTTGGTAGATTTTCTACCACATTCAAAGCCCCTGAATCCAATATCAAGTCTTCAACAGAACTATGAACTACCAACAATAGTGCATCCTGTGATTCTTCAGATACCACATTTGCGCTATCATTCTTCAACTTCTTAGGATTCCTGCAGTTCTTCTTTATGTGGCCACCCTTGCCACAATTCCAACAGGTTGCTTGCTTACTAAAATTTGATTTTGATATCCCTATACTTGAGTACATGTCATGTCATCTCCCTCTGAAATCAACATTCAGTGTTGAACTCGAAGAAAAAATTTAGTGTAACTTCTCTTGAGTTTAATTTTGGTCAACTTTGATGATCATGTACGCCTACTAAGAACTGAATCAAACCAACCAAAGCTAAATACAAACATACTTTTTTGTTTGAAGAAAAAATAAATTGAGCTTTTAAGGCATGCTTTATTCTTCACAATTTATTTTAGTTTGTTTAAAAAATTTGCAATTGTCTTAGAAAGAAAGCATGGTCAAATAAACATTTTTCAAATCCTAGTATTTGAAATTCCTTATTAAATGAGTACATTCATCATTATTGTTACGAACTTTCCACTCTAACCTAATAAGAAATATATTTTGCCAAGTGCCCTACAGAGTCCAAAAAACAAATAAATAAATAAAAAGAGAAATATGATCTCTTTAGCTTGCATAAAATAATTACAATGTTTGCCTCAAGTTTTCTTATAGAGTCATCATTAAAACAAGCTAACTAAATATCCTTAAAAAATGTTCATTTATCTCTCAGCTAAAACACTAAATACAGATGACATCATACACTTAAAATAACAATGACATTCTTCATTTTCTTATTTCAAATGTATGTTTTACTCTTAATTGATCAATGCTTCTACTTAGACTAGATATTTATCTACAGAGGAATAAGGAATTGGGTGATATGCATGTAATGACAAAAAGTTTTTGAAAGATACCAAAAATATTATGCAAAATAGATGTAATGTGAAGAAAACTGTTTTCTCTCAAATGAAAAAAGATAGTAACTTCAAGAAATGATTAGGTATAACCTCTAAGGGCTTAAAGTGTTCCAGCATATTTAAGTTGCTCCAAATTTGAGTTTTAGCCTAATTAATTAATTGAATTATAGATTTTTGCAAGGAACATTTTACTGAAAGTTAGATGATAAATCATAATAATTCTATCATGGTAAGAAAAGAATGAATTTTTACGTAGTTTTAACAAATGTATGCTTAAATTCTTAACTTTTAATATTTTCAAACTTATTTAAAATTACTACATTATAAATAAGCCATATTTTGCTTGCTANATTGATCAGTGCTTCTAATTAGACTAGATATTTATCTACAGAGGAATAAGGAATTGGGTGATATGCATGTAACGACAAAAATGTTTTTGAAAGATACCAAAAATATTATGCAAAATAGATGTAATGTGAAGAAAACAGTTTTCTCTCAAAAGAAAAAAGATAATAACTTCAAGAAATGATTAGGTATAACCTCTAAGGGCTTAAAGTGTTCCAGCAGATTTAAGTTGCTCCAAATTTGAGTTTTAGCCTAATTAATTAATTGAATTATAGATTTTTGCAATGAATATTTTACTGAAAGTTAGATGATAAATCATAATAATTCTATCATGGTAAGAAAATGAATTTTTATGTAGTTTTAACAAATGTATGCTTATATTCTTAACTTTTAATATTTTCAAACTTATTTAAAATTACTACATTATAAATAAGCCATATTTTGCTTGCTAATTTATTTATGATCAAATGAGTCATGTTAGAGTATTTTTAAAATTTTATCTGTGGACACACCATTAGAATTAAAAACACTCAAGACAAAGAAAGTGAGGTAATAATGGAGGATATGTGAAACCAGGCTTATGTTGTCCTTCATGGCCATTTGGCCATCCATTTATAAATCTCGGACTAGCTTGAATTAGTACATAGATTGAAAAAAATTTAAGCATAGATTGCTGCATATGCGGTGCACTTTGTAGCCAAGCAATGTGTTGCATGGCAAACTTGTCAGATATTGATTTACAAGTAAACAATAAGATAGCCAACTTACATTAAAAAAAAAAAAATCAAACAAACAATTTAGAATGCTGCTCCCCTCACTGTCTCTCGCTATCTAGCTCACCCTCATCGCCATATCACATGCAGGTTCTGGAGGTTCCGGTCAGAAAACTAAAGCCGCAGCGGGTTTCCGTCCATATCTTCACTCGACTCCGGTTCCACGTTTAGGTCTATATTACGATGTGGTCTATTTAACAACAAAGGAACAAGAGTTGGGCTACGAGGTTGTACTGCGTTCACTTCGCTGCTACTAGCTCCTACTTCTGCCTCCGTGGTGGGGGCAATGGCTATCGTCGGGTTTACAGCTACAGCAGCGGCGGTGACAGTAGCCGTAATATTTGATGGTTTCCGATGGCAACGCATATGCCCACCAAGCGCCTGGCCGGTCGGGAACTCCCTGAAACATTCCCTGCATTTATGAGGTTTAGGATTTTTCCTCGGTGACAACGGACGTCGCGGCGGATATTCTGCCAATGGGACAATCGATAGTGCCATATTTTCCGGCGAAGAACTGGCCTTATTGTTTTGATTATCGACATTGTTATTTTGGCTTTTAAACTGCTTGTTGTTGGTGCCGGCTGATCTAATTTCGAGGCTGATGGCGGAACAACCCTTAACATTTTTGTGGGTGGCTCGATGGCCGCCAAGTGCCTGGTGGGATGGGAAGACCTTATTGCAATTATCACATTCGTAACCTGCAGGAGCTGCGGGATGGTTTTGGTTCGAGACAGGGGCACGCTCAAGGATGGCCTTGGACAGCTCGAGGAGGATACGAGCCACATCTTCTTCTTGTGTGCGCGACGGAGTTTGACGATCGGTACTACCACAGTTTTCCCTATCGCGTTCGATTCGTTTACCTTTATATGAAGGGCAGGGCGGTGAAGGTGGAGTAAGGCCATCTCGGCCGTCATCGTCATTGCCGGCAGCTGCAGCAGCAGTACTAGAGCTACGATAATCACGTTTGAAGTTGGAATTCCATGGAAGGAACTCTCTATTGCATGAAGGCATATCAGCGGCGGAGTCTCCACCAGCTACGGCGGTGGGCAGCCTTTCTTCTTTCTCGATAATGATTTCATCTTTTAAACCGTGGGTCCGAATGTGCTCCTCATAATCTCTTCCCCAACTGAATCCCATGTTACAGATTTGGCATTGATACTTTTGTTCCGGGTCTATCTTCTTTGGCTCCATGCAGTCGGACGGGGGAGAAAGGGAGATTGAGACTAATATGGAGATAAAGAGGAGTTCACAAATTTAGAGCAGGGAAAGGGAATTGAAAGGGAGAGATGGGTGGCTTTAAATAAAGGAAGCTTTTTAAGGCTCTGTGAAAGAGCTAAAATCTCTCCGTAGAAGTGAAATGGGAGGTGGTGGGAGTAGATTTTGATGGAAAATGAGTGGTGGTGGGGATATGTAAATACCTTTCGAATNTTTTAAATAATGGAAGCTTTTTAAGGCTCTGTGAAAGAGCTAAAATCTCTCCGTAGAAGTTAAATGGGAGGTGGTGGGAGTAGATTTTGATGGAAAATGAGTGGTGGTGGGGATATGTAAATACCTTTCGAATNACCATCGACTATCATCGTTCGTAAACACTTACTACCGCAAACCACCGATTACCGACCACCACTATGCACGACCATTGTAGTAAGAATATGATGATAGTTTCTAGCACATATATGTTTCTTTACTTTGCATAAATCCAAGTGCAGTGTTCTGTGCTAAATATTTATAACCCCGTTCTCTCTAATAGAAGGGGTCCAGAGACTGATGATGATGTCAAACCCCTTACCCAAGTTTGAGGAAGACCATGGCAAGGACCCTATTGAGTTTCTTAAGGGTTGGCATTGAGATGGTGTCACAGCAATGTCAAAATCTTTTATTATGGCAACAGACATGATGCTATAGTATAGGATGGAAGACATAACCTCTAAGGTCAGCATGCTGAAGTCGATGTTAGATAAGGATATAGGTTATAATGACTATTTAGTATGGAGTTATATTGTTAGTAACTCTGGTGGAAAATAACCATAAGTTTGTGGAGCTAGCCTAATTAGATTAGTTCCTCACAAGTGGCGAGTTTGTTCTAAAAAGCTCGATCGACTATAATAGAATTTCTAACCAGGTCGTCTCTGACACTAGTCTGCACCTCCTTGTGAAATTTTATTTTCTTCTAAGGCACTAAGTTAGATTTTTCATGTAAACTTAATATTTTTAATAAATAATGATTTTAATTCAATTTTCATCTACAACACTTTCTTTCATTGTACTTGAACAACTCACTTTCTATAAGAATGCACTGGGTTATGTACCTTGGTCTTTCATCATAGGTTAGACAGTGCTCGATTTTAAGTATTTAACATTCTCTTTTAACAAGACTTTGGTATTCATGTTGGTCAACCTCCATGCTCTTAGCCTCCTCAATAATGGGGCTAGTTAACTCAACCATAGGATGTTCATTTAAGTTTCCTAGTGAGAAACGGCCAACAATTTGATTTTCTTATTTATAAATGTGCTTAATTTTGAATTACTCAAACCTTCCAATTTTGTCCTTGATATTGAGAAGGAACTACTAGAGAATTTCTTCTTTTGCCTTATATTGCTATATTTATTTATGACTATCTGTGAGTTAGAGTAAACTGATAAAATGGTTAGTACCTATCTTGTTTTTGAACCACGGGCTGAGAATCAGTGTTGCATATAATGCTTATATATTAGTGAGTGAAAACTAAACATGTATGACAAATGATAAGATTATCTAAACTGGACTTTCAAATATGACTCCAAGCTCAACACCTTCTGCACTGAAATCCCCACTAATGAATATTTTCCATGATTGATCCTAAAAGGGGGCTACTATATTATATGTATTGGCCTCAAAAAAGTCTGCTAGAAAGTCCACCAAGACCTTCATCATGGTAGTCTCCTTGAGGGAATCATTGAGGTTGAACTCATTGAACTCGTTAGCCCACTCAATAAGTTGCATAGAGTGGAAAAGCATCACAAGTATCCATTTAAGTGAATTATCCGTAACAGCTAAGATAGGGTGCACTTCAAAGTCAGATAGAAGTTTCCTTGTTGCAATGTTTAGTGACAATGTTAACTTCATTATAATTTGATATCTAATTAGTTTTGCTTTTCGAAAAAAATTTTAACGTAATAAATCAAAAATTTATTTTGCCTTTCTTCTTTGGCTAGAGCCAAGTTAATTAATGGCTTCATCGCCAACTCTTAGATACAACAAGAGCTCTTCTCAGGGCTTTGAGCTTTGTAGGGGCGGAGGTGAAGATAAGAGTCTTTCTAAGTGGGCAAAGGCCTTCACACAATCTTTGTACAAGAAAAATCATTTAGTGCTACAAATACCTTGAAGAAGGCTGAGCATTTTCTTCCAATAAATAAATCAACTTAATCTTGTATAATTGTATAACATAATTTACTCTAAGAGTTAGGAAAGTAGATTATATATATTAGTGATTAGTTTTTTTTTCTTTTCTTGGGCCATCATGTATTAGTTTCATATTTAAATATAATATTGAATAAAAATGATCAACAAAAAAGTGACCATGATGCCATTAATTGAGCATTAACCGAAAGAGTACTAAAAAAATCCTAGAAAAAGAAAGACCAAATTAAATCAATAGGGTGCAAATGTGTTAAATTTAAGCTGGCTTATTTTTTACTTGGCTTAGCTCATCAAGGAAACAAGATACAAATTTTTATTAATGATATCTGGCATGTTAAGATATAGAAAGAACCAATTCTCCACCATAAAGCCTATCATTTGAGCATGCATGGGTCTCAATACACGTTTTGTATGAGAGCTTCTTCTTTAGTCAAATTTAAGATCATTTGAGCTCAAATTTTAGCAAACTTAAATTTCAAATCCCACAACTCTATGAAACAAAAATAACATCAAAGGTGATCCAATTCATGCCACAATGAGTCTAAATCAAGCACTCAGAATGTAGTGGATTTATTTGATAACTTATGGAATAAAACTTGCCAATATCACTCCATTATAAGATTTTTGAAACATTAATTGGTAAAAAATTAGTTTATGATCAAATAAATACTTGCAAATCGCTTGATGGATCATTTTAAAATTTTGATTAGATTTTCTAAAATGACATTCTAAAAATTTTAAAACTTAAGAGATATGAAAAACTCTAGTGCTCAACTGAATGTTTAACATTGACAACTATGATTAACCAACCACTGTTATCCAACAACAACTACTTGACCACTATTATCTAATTGATATGGTCACACCATCTTCAAGTCGACTACTTCCTTCATGGAAACAAAAAAATGAGTTTGAGTTGAATCATTGCTTTATAGTCATATCTTCACCAACTAGAGCAGATTTTTTTAGTGGACTATGTCCTTTAGGCTAGGCTAGACTTTGTGGTCTTCATTATTACATTAAATCGGTGTCTCTTATACTCTTCTGTTTATTTGTTTGTATAAAATATTTTGTGTAATGTTAGAGGAAAAAAAAATTTATTCTTCACGGTTGATTAAAATCTTTTGTGCACCACCATCTTGGACCGCCGTCGATCACACAGATCTCCTTGACCACCGCTGACCGTCATCGACTTTCGCTGATCGACGTCAGCCACCGTTAACAGTTGTCAACCACCACTGTCCTCCGTTGACAATCACTCATCGTCATCGATCACCGTCAATCTCCGTCGACCAACGCCGACAATCATCGATCACAACCAACCACCGCTAACCGCCACAGACTGGACGTAACCAATCACTATCGATCGCCGTAGATTCCTAACAACAAATCATCAATATGTCAATATCGTAACTTGGGAAACCTAGTAACCATTTGTCGTATGTGGGACAAGTGACTGTAGCTATAATCATATTTTTATAGTGGAACTCCTTAATTGGGTCAGACACTTTGATTTTTCACTTTCCGGGTTTACCACATAAAAACTTATAGTGTCATTATTAATTGTTTTCTCTTTTCTAATAGTCTGTTGATTCTTCATACCACGTTAAAACAATAATCTGTCACTCTACTGTCATTAACTAAAATATTCAGTTTCAGTAGAATTTAATAAAATTTCGCATGATCACCTCACTTTCTCTATTGCTTGGATCCATCCTTTGCTCTCTAATTCGCTCGCCCTAGTGATTTTGACTGTCGCCTGCTTCAATCAATAAAGAGTCGGACTCGTATTTTGATTTACAAGTTATGTACTATCATCTGCATTGGAGATGGGTCCGATCCTAATCTGCAACAATGCAAAGCTTCCATCTTTTTCTTCCATGTTCATGAGATCGCCATGATCAACCACCNTGGTCTCTCTTATACTCTTCTGTTTATTTGTTTGTATAAAATTTTTTGTGTAATGTTAGAGGAAAAAAAAATTATTCTTCATGGTTGATTGAAATCTTTTGTGCACCACCATCTTGGACCGCCGTCGATCACACAAACCTCCTTGACCACCGCTGACCGTCGTCGACTTTCACTGATCGCCGTCAACCACCGTTAACAGTTGTCAACCACCACTGTCCTCCGTTGACAATCACTCATCGTCATCAATCACTGCCAGTCTCCGTCGACCAACACCGACAGTCGTCGATCACAGCCAACCACCACTAACCGCCAGAGACTGAACGTAGCCAATCACTATCGATCGTCGTACATTCCTAACAACAAATTCATCAATGTGTCAATATGGTAACTTGGGAAACCTAGTAGCCATCTCCCGTCTGTGAGACAAATGACTGTAACTATAATCATATTTTTATAGTGAAACTCTTTAGTTGTGTCAGATACTTTGATTTTTCACTTTTCGGGTTTACCACATAAAAACTTATGGTGTCATTATTAATTGTTTTCTCTTTTCTAATAGTCTGTTGAATCTTCATACCACGTTAAAACGATAATCTGTCACTCTACTGTCATTACCTAAAATATTCAATTTTAGTAGAATTTAATAAAATTTTCTCATGATCATCTCGCTCGCTCTATCGCTTGGTTCTATCCCTTGCTCTCTAAGTCGCTCGTCCTAGTGATTTTGACTGTCACCAGCTTCAATCAATAAAGAGTCAAACTCCTATTTTGATTTACAAGTAATATACTATCATCTTCATTGGAGATGGGTCTGATCCTAATCTGCAACAATGCAAAGCTTCCATCTTTTTTTTTCATGTTCATGAGATCGCCATGATCAACCACCTTCACCTACCTGCTCTCAGACTCATTCTGATTAACCTTTGTAGCAGTGGCCTTGGGCTTTTTCCTTATAGGCTCATTATCTCATCTATGTTGTGAATATTTATGTCAGGCATGTTCAGGTCTATAGTATGGGGTGAACTCTTGAATGAAATTTTCACTATAAATCCATACATAAAGAAAAAAATGAATGATGTTTCTTACCCATTTTTTTATACCTACAATGCATAGAAAAACGTGTTGTTAAATATACCAACCAGTTGATGTGGTATATATATAAATCAAACAGGAGAACGATTGACGAAGCGAAAAATAGAACGAGAAAAATCACACCATAAAAGAACACACAGATTTACGTGGTTTGACAAATTAGCTACGTCCATGGAGTTGCAGAGGATTTTACTACTTGAGTAATTTACACCACTCGATTACCTCGACTTACAAGAGGAATCTCTCTTTTTGTTGCTCTCTCTTCTTCTCTCTCTGTTTTTCTCTCTCTACACTGAGATACACCGAAGAAACTCTACACCGAGATACATAGAAGAAGAAACACGTACAAGAGAAATAAATCCAATTTCTCTTCAGCCACAAGCCAACAAGAAGAAGCCTAAGAAGAACAATCTTCTTCTTCTTTTTTCATATTTCTTCTGCTGCAAGGAACTGCTCCTCCTTGCACTTCTCTTTCTCTGTCCTAAGGAAGCCCCTTCCACGGTCCCGTGAAAGTTTGAAGAAGAAGCGTGTCGTGACTTCTGAACTGAAGGAGAGCCATGCAAACCTTTTATCGCGAACATGAAGAGGGATCGGGAGCAGTTGGCGCGACAGCAGGGAAAGGGAGCGGTTAGCTCGACAGCTCGCGACATAGGAGCGTGAGCGTGAATCGGGTTGGGCGGATCAGTCTCTAGCATAAAAAATCTCACTTGGAGACTGGTACACAGACTGCAACATCTTCTTCCTCGAACTAATATCCTCTACTAGCGGTGTCGCCCTTTTTTCCTTCAACATGAATCCTCCATCATGAATCCTCCACATCTGCAACTCAAAGCCTCTGTCTTCACTCCAGAAGACCAACTGAAGCTGTGCACAACTTCAATTTCTCAAGAGTAACACCCTCAGACAATATATCAACATGTTCCACATAGCTTTGCACATCCAAGTTATTTCCTGGGTCACTCTTGTCTCTTCTTACAACTCCTACTACATGGATAACATCCTGCCTCTGCTAAAAGCCTTTTTCAACAAGTCTAACCTTGTACCTCTTACTGACATCACACTCAGTCTCCATCTGGTACACCCACTTGTTGTGCAATGACTTATTCCCTGGTGGAAGTTCTGCCAGCTCCCACTTGCTCAAACTTTCTGCAAGATTTTTTCATAGCTCTTTGGTTCTTCAATATATGTTTGTGGAACAATAGGAATGGGTGCCTCGGACCTACTTTTCTCTTCACTTCCATCACTGCCCTGCATTGTGGCCTTTGGTAGATTTCCTACCACATTCAAAGCCCCTGAATCCAATATCAAGTCTTCAACAAAACTATGAATTTTCAACAATAGTGCATCTTGTGGTTCTTCAGATACCACATTTGCGCTATCATTCTCCATCTTCTTAGGATTCCTGCAGTTCTTCTTTATGTGGCCAGCTTTGCCACAACTCCAACAGGTTACTTGCTTACTAAACTTTGATTTTGATCTCCCTATACTTGAGTTCATGTCATGTCATCTCCCTCTGAAATCAACATTCAGCGCTGAACTTGAAGAAAAAATTTAGTGTAACTTCTCTTGAGTTTAATTTTGGTCAACTTAGATGATCATGTACGCCTACTAAGAACTGAATCAAACCAACCAAAGCTAAATACAAACATACTTTTTTTTGTTTGAAGAAAAAATAAATTGAGCTTTTAATGCATGCTTTATTCTTCACAAATTATTTTAGTTTGTTAAAAAATTTACAATTGTCTTAGAAAGTACGCACGGTAAAATAAACATTTTTCAAATCCTAGTATTGGAAATTCCTTATTAAATGAGTACATTCATCGTTGTTGTTATGAACTTTCGACCCTAGCCTAATAAGAAATATATTTTGCCAAGTGCTCCACAGACTCCAAAAAACAAACAAATAAATAAAAAGAGAAATATGATCTCTTTAGCTTGCATAAAATAATTACAAAGTTTGCCGCATGTTTTCTTATAGAGTCATCATTAAAACAAGCTAACTAAATATCCTTAAAAAATGTTCATTTGGATCAAATGATTCATTATCTCTCAGCTAAAGCACTAAATACAGATGACATCATACACTTAAAATAACTATGACATTCTTCATTTTCTTATTTCAAATATATGTTTTACTCTTAGTTGATCAGTGCTTCTACTTAGACTAGATATTTATCTACAGAGGAATAAGGAATTGGGTGATATGCATGAAAGATACCAAAGATATTATGCAAAATAGGTGTAATGTGAAGAAAACTGTTTTCTCTCAAATGAAAAATATAGTAACTTCAAGAAATGATTAGGTATAACCTCTAAGGGCTTAAAGTGTTCCAGCAGATTTAAGTTGCACCAAATTTGAGTTTTAGCCTAATTAATTAATTAAATTATAGATTTTTGCAATAAATATTTTACTGAAAGTTAGATGATAAATCATAATAATTCTATCATGGTAAGAAAAGAATGAATTTTTATGTAGTTTTAACAACTGTATGCTTAAATTCTTAAATTTTAATATTTTTCAACTTATTTAAAATTACTACATTATAAATAAGCCATATTTTGCTTGCTAATTTATTTATCTGCGCACACACCATTAGAATTAAAAACACTCAAGACAAAGAAAGTGAGGTAATAATGCAGGATATGTGAAGCCAGGCTTATGTTGTCCTTCATGGGCACTTGGCCATCCATTTATAAATCTCGGACTAGCTTAAACTAGTACATAGATTGAAAAATTTTAAGCATAGAATGCTGCTTATGCGGTGCACTTTGTAGCCAAGCAATGTTTGCATGGCAAACTAGTCAGATATTGGTTTACCATTAAACATTGAGATAGCCAACTTACATTAAAAAAACAATAATAATAAAAAAAATCAAACAAACAATTTAGAATGCTGCTCCCCTCACTGTCTCTCGTTATCTGGCTCACCCTCATCGCCAAGATCCATCTTCCTCTTCGACTCCGTATCACACGCAGGTTCAGGAGGTTTCGGGTCAGAAAACTAAAGCCGCAGCGGGCTTCCGTCCATATCTTCACTCGACTCCGGCTCCACGTTTAGGTCTATATTACGATATGATCTATTAGACAACAGAGGGACAATAGTTGGGCTACGAGGTTGTACTGCGTTCACTTCGCTGCTACTAGCTCCTACTTCTACCTCTGTGGTGGGGGCAGCGGCTATCGTCTGGTTTACAGCGACAGCAGCTTCGGTGACAGTAGCCGTAATATTTGATGGTTTCCGATGGCAACGCATATGCCCACCAAGCGCCTGACCAGTCGGAAACTGCCGGAAACATTCCTTGCATATGTGAGGCTTAGGATATTTCCTAGGTGACAACGGACGTCGCGGCGGATATTCTGCCAATGGGACTATCGGTAGTGCCATATTTACTGACGAAGAACTGGCCTTATTATTTTGATTATCGACATTGTTATTTTGGTTTCTAACCTGCTTGTTGTTGGTGCCGGCTGATCTAATTTCGAGGCTGACGGCGGAACAACCCTTAACTTTTTTGTGGGTGGCTCGATGGCCGCCAAGGGCCTGATGGGATGGGAAGACCTTCTTGCAATTATCACATTCGTAACCTGCAGGAGTGGCGGGATGGTTTTGGTTCGAGACAGGGGCACGCTCAAGGAAGGCCTTGGACAGCTCGACGAGGAAACGAGCCACATCTTCTTCTTGTGTGCGAGACGGAGTTTGACGATCGGTACCATCACAATTTTCCCTATCACGTTCGATTCGTTTACCTTTATATGAAGGGCAGGGCGGTGAAGGTGGAGTAAGGCCATCTCGGTCGTCATCGCCATTGCCGGCAGCTGCAGCAGCAGTATTAGAGCCACGATAATCTCGTTCGAAGTATGAATTCCATGGAAGGAACTCTCTATTGTATGAAGGCATATCAGCGGCGGAGTCTTCACCAGCTACGGCGGTGGGCAGCCTTTCTTCTTTCTCGATAACGGTTTCATCTTTGAAACCATGGGTCCGAATGTGCTCTTCATATTCTCTTCTCCAACTGAATCCCTTGTTACAGATTCGACATTCATACTTTTGTTCCGGGTCTATCTTCTTTGGCTCCATGCAGTCGGACGGGGGAGAAGGAGAGATTGAGACTAATATAGAGATAAAGAGGAGTTCACATATTTAGAGCAGGGAGAGGGAATTGAAAGGGAGAGATGGGTGGCTTTAAATAATGGAAGCTTTTTTAGGCTCTGTGAAAAAGCTAAAATCTCTCCGTAGAAGTGAAATGGGAGGTGGTGGAAGTAGATTTTGATGGCAAATGAGCGGTGGTGGCGATATGTAAATACCTTTCGAATGACCAGCTTTGCCTTTCCTCCTCTTCTCTAAACTTCCTAAAATATATTATATCCGGGGACTCCGATGCAAATGTATCACGTCGCAAGTAGATCTCACCCTTCTAAAAAAACCTACCCAACCAGTGGATGTAATATTTTCACCCTATTTATGACATTTACATACACGCCACATACAGTTCTTATATATTTACATGTTTACCGCCTAAATTTTAGTATTTACATTCATTTTCGGACATAAGTCTACAAATAACTTCAAATTCATCATACAATGTACCAAGAAATAATTACCATGCAGAGCTATGTGGATAAAATAAAATAAAAAATTCAATTACATAACCGTTAGCAATGCAATTTTCATCAGAAATCAACAATAAATTTGTACATAAAGAAAAATAGAGAGAGAGAGTGCAAATACTTCACCTTTTTTATTATATTGCAACACATACATAAACAAGGTTCACCTTTTTTTTATTTTATTTATTTGATTTAATACACCTATCATTGAATTTATTTATCTGCCGGATATTTAAGCTAACAAACTTGCGTTATTTGATATAATAAAGTTTGCTAAGTTCTGTGTTTGCCATGACATGCAACTTATATGCTATCTTACGCCTACTTGGAAACTGCATCAAATTATTCGAAGTTGATTACAAACTTATTTCTGTTGTTTAAACTCTGAATGAATTGAGCCGTTGAGGGGTCACTACAAAATTTTAGGCCATTTTAAGCAATTTTCGGCCAGCTGCTCCCGTTGGTAATATTGAATTTGTCGTCGGTTATTTAAAGAAGCAAAAGCTATCTGACGGGTGTTTGATGTTTTTATCATCCTAGTAAGACAATTGACAAAGGGTTTCGGACGAGCTTATATTTTCGTGGACATTCTAACGATCCTTTGCCCATAGTTATTATTTTTTTACGGTAACATTTCTGTCGGTTCAAACTTATTGAGAAATTGATGGCTCCCTATTGGTTTAACATCAGTTAAGAGATATGGCATTACCTATCGGGGTTTGGATATCGATAACCCATCGGAGGGCCCTTGATTGACCATCAAAATATTGTCCCTAAAAAAAAAATTATAGAGCCTCCTTTTTTTCTATATAATTTTTACACTTGTAATTGCATCAAAAAATTAAATGAAATATGCATTACACATTCTAATTTCACAATCCACATAGCTACTAAAGTCAAACCATATAAATATAATTTTAATTACAGATAAATTTATTGTAATATATTAAACATCATAAAATGAAATAATTTGTGCATAACTAATACATACATATTCCCAAATGTCTTAGAACAATAAATGAAATAACAACAATCCTCCTCCTAGTCGGTCTCCTCATCCCCATCCTCATTCCGATCCTCCTCTACCTCCTTCTCCATTGGTTGCTTCCCTCTCCAATGTGCCTCATGTCACACCTCCAATTTCATCTTCATTCTCGTCTCAATCTTAGCGAGTTGATCTATGCAACTCAAGCCTCTACAATATTATTGGTTGTTGTAACATGCCTGTGAAATGAACTTCATCATCTTGGATAAATGTAGAGGTCTCCTAAATAAATGAGCGGTGTTCGTCGTACTCATGTCCTTGTGACCCAAGCCATAAATCTTTCCCTTCTTCTTACTACCCCAACAACTTCTCTTCAAATCTCATAGTCCGACTGATCAATACCAGGGATAGAAACTCCTCTTGTCTACTGACTCTGAGCCTCCTCTAACTGTCGGTACATATTCTACAAAAAAAATTATAAAGGATACTTAATGAAAAATAAAGAAATAATTGTAATGATAGAAAAATTATTCTCAAGTCCTTGACACTTACATGTCTTCCCTGTGATCTAGTGTCGACCCAGTGGTAACCCGACTAATACTAATGAAAACCAATATGTCCCTCATTGATGGTGGGCTCTCGTTCATATTTTACGGTTTGATAAGATTAAAACAAAATTATTAAATAATTCTTATCCACTAAGATTTAATATATGCAATAACTTTTACCACACACTTTTTGCACTCCAAATATGAGAATGCTCCTCCAGTGTGTATGATGGTGCCCATAACCCCACATTCTAAAGGAACTGGGTGTACACATTTTTCCTGCTACCGCCTCTTGACAAAGTTAGGAGGGTCCTAAGCTCAACGCAATTGAGTGTACACATCCTCTGTAAGCAATAGAGGCACTAACCCTTGTGGTATATCTTAGTGAATGTATCTCACAAAAGGGTTCCCCCTCTAGACTCAAAACTCCTTTTAGTATGTGTGTTATGCTCAGACTGTAAGGAGAAATTCTTCTGCATCATGAATTTCAACACATTAGATTCATAAAGTTATATAACTTAAGATTAATGTTTAGAATTTACATGAAACTTAATAAGTCACATAACTTGTACTTCAAAGGGAATTTCCTTTCATGATGAGCATGAAACATCAAATTTTTTTTGTATGATTTCACGTATAACATGAACGATCTTTGTAGATGGAAAAAACCTAAAATATTATTAGTTTATATTACAAAATAATTTAGAAAGCTAAAACCACCATCTTAATTTCCTTCTCAAGCTTGGTCCCTCAATGTCCCTCGCTGTCATGCTCACCTTCTTCATCAGACTTGGATCCGATCCCAAGTCGCAACCATGGAGTTTTTCCATCTTCATCATCCGAGTTCCTGAGATCACTAAGATCCTTCTTCTTTTTCGACTTCCTCTCCCATTCATGTTGTGGAGATTTTACGTCGGAAAAGCAAAACTGCAGCAAGCTTCTGTCCATATCATCGGTCGACTCCGCCGCTAGATCACCAAGGTCATTCTTCCTCTTTGGCTCCCTTTCCCATCCATGTTGTAGAGATTTTACGTCGGAAAAGCAAAGTTGCAGCGAGCTTCTGTCCATATCATCGGTCGGCTCCGCAGCTAGATCACCAAGATCCATCTTCCTCTTCGGCTCCCTCTCCCATCCATGTTGTGGAGATTTCACGTCGGAAAAGCAAAGCTGCAGCGAGCTTCCGTCCATATCATCGGTCGGCTCCACCGGCATGTTTAGGCCTAAATTAAGACGTGGATTTTTGAACAACCGAGGAAGAGTCGGCCTACGAAGTTGTATTTCATTCACTTCGCTGCTACTAGCTCCTATTTGTGCGTTCGGGGCGTAGATGGTGGCAGTAGCAGAGGCGGGCGCGGCGGTGATGGTCGTCGAGTTTACGGAAGTAGTAGAGGCGGTGGTGGTTGCCGCTGTGGTGGTAATTTCTAATGCTATCCGATGGCAACGCATATGACCACCAAGCGCCTGGCCGGTCGGGAACTCCCTAGGACATTTTCTGCATTTATGAAGCTTAGGATATTTCATTGGTGACGAAGGACGTCGCGGCGAATATTCTGTCAATGGGACAATCGATAATGTCATATTTTCCGGCGATCTGACCATATTATTTTGATTATCGACATTGTTATTTTGGTTTTTGGTCTGCTTGTTGTTGGTGCCGGCTGATCTAATTTCGAGGCTGACGGCGGAACAACCCTTAACATTTTTGTGGGCGGCTCGATGGCCGCCAAGAGCCTGGTGGGATGGGAAGACTTTATTGCAATTATCACATTCGTAACCTACAGTAGTGGCGGGATGGTTTTGGTTCGAGACAGGGGCACGCTCAAGGCAGGCCTTGGACAGCTCGACGAGGAAACGAGCCACATCTTCTTCTTGTGTGCGCGACTGAGTTTGACGATCGGTACTCCCACAGTTTTCCCCATCGCGTTCGATTCGTTTACCTTTATATGAAGGGCAGGGCGGTGAAGGTGGAATAAGGCCATCTCGGCCGTCATCGTCATTGCCGGCAGCTGCAGTAGCAGTACAAGAGCTACGATAATCACGTTTGAAGTAGGAATTCCATGGAAGGAACTCTCTACTGTATGAAGGCATATCAGCGGCGGAATCTCCACCAGCTACGGCGGTGGGCAGCCTTTCTTCTTTCTCGGTAATGATTTCATCTTTTAAACCGTGGGTCCGAATGTGCTCCTCATAATCTCTTCCCCAACTGAATCCTTTGTTACAGATTCGGCATTGATACTTTTGTTCCGGGTCTATCTTCTTTGGCTCCATGCAGTCGGATGGGGGGAGAAAGAGAGATTGAGACTAATATGGAGACAAGGAGGAGTTGACATATTTAGAGCAGGGAGAGATGGGTGGCTTTAAATAATGGAAGCTTTTCTAGGCTCTGTGAAAGAGCTAAAATCTCTCCGTCGAAGTGAAATGGGAGGTGGAGGAAGTAGATTTTGATGGATAATGAGTGGTGGTGGGGATATGTAAATATCTTTTGAATAACCAGCTTGGGCTTTCCTCCTCTTCTCTAACTTCTTAAAAAATGTTACATCCGCGGACTCCACCTAAATTTTAGGACGTCCCAAGTAGACCTCGCCCTTCTAAAAATCCTACCCAACTAGGATTTTTGCGTGCGGACACCGCATGCATTTCTGCGTGCGGTGTCCGATCCTGACCTTAGATCACGGTGATCTACGGCCAGGATTATTTCTGTTTTTTTTATAAAAAAAAAAAAAATCGGTGGGGCCCACCGAAATACATCGGGACCGTAGATCATGTGGATCGGGCACCGCACGCAAGCTACGTGCGGTGCCCGATCCGTATGGAATAATTTTTCACCCAACTAGCGGATGTAATATTTTCACCCTATTTAGGGCATTTACATACACGCCACATACAGTTCTTATATATTTACATGTTTACCACCTAAATTTTAGCATTTACCTTCATATTACTCAAATTTTTACAGCACTGCCGAAAAAAATTCCATTATTATTAACTTTTCAAGATCTAAAATAGAAATTTTTATTTTTTTTCGTAAATTTATAACATCAAAATGTAAATATGAGACTTTTGGTCTTAAATATGCATATAAATACATATAAAATTCACAATTATAAATTTCTGCACCATTTTTATAAGTAAAATGTATAGATATTGTTATAAGAATTAATTTTAGATCATTAACAATTAATGTGCCAAATTTCATGGAAAAAAAACATTGTATTTAAGCATAATTTTGTTTTATATTTGTATAATGACAACAAGAATTAACATACGATATTATAAAATTTATTTTGTTTTAATCGATGAAATTTGCAAATTACAAATTATATAATATTTGCTTGTTCAGTTGATGTTTTCAGCATACATGTAAAATGTTGGATAATCAAAAAAATATATATTTTGAAATTATCATAGTTATTTATTTGCTAATAATATAAGATCTTTGGCAAACTACGTCGCCGCTAATAAACAAATTAATTTGTGTCATATATCGACGTAAATTATGATTAGGGCTGTCAAAACGGCTCGTTGTTCGCGAACAGCTCGTGTTCGGCTCGTTAAGAAGCTCGTGTTCNACATTATATTTAAGCATAATTTTGTTTTATATTTGTATAATGACAACAAGAATTAACATACTATATTATAAAATTTATTTTGTTTTAATTGATGAAATTTGCAAATTACAAATTATATAATATTTGCTTGTTTAGTTGATGTTTTCAGCATACATGTAAAATGTTGGATAATCAAAAAATAAATATTTTGAAATTATCATAGTTATTTATTTGCCAATAATATAAGCGACGCAAATTATGATGTTAAAAATTGCATCTTGCGGAGAATTTAGCTAACATTGGTAAATAGGAAGCAAGGGAATATTTTAAACGCTAAGTACACTATTAACCCGATTCTGTTTGGACCAAAATGACGACGCAATTCTAAAACAAATAAAAAATAGGGACAGAATATCCCGATATTAGCATCGGATGCTAAAGGTGCTTAAAACCATATGAAGATGTTATAAGTTCCACATCCTATTTCTCAATTTGCATCCTTATCAAATTGGAGAGCAAGCATAGGACAATTTTAGCATTTACATTCAAACTTGCGTTATTTGATGTAATCAAGTAAATTAATGAATTTAATATATTTTTTTGCTATGTTTTGTGTTCGCCATGACATACAACTTATATGTTATTTTACGCCTTCTAGGAAACTGCGTCAAAATCTTCAAAGTTAAATACACGCTTATTTCTCTCCTTTAAACTCTGAATGAATTAAGTCGTTGAGGGGTCACTACAGGATTTTAAGCCATTTTAAGCAATTGACGGCCTGCTGCACCCGTTGGTAGTATTGAATTTGTCGTCGGTTATTTAACGAAGCAAATGCTATCCCATATGTGTTTGCTGCTCTTANTTAAAAATTGCATCTTGAGGAGAATTTAGCTAACATTGGTACTCATGAAATCTAAGTAGGAAGCAAGCGAATGTCTCAAACGCTAAGTACACTATTAACCCGATTCTGTTTGGACCAAAATGACGACGCAATTCTAACACATAAAAAATAGGGACGGAAAATCCGGACATTAGCATCGGATGCTAAGGGTGCTTAAACCATATGAAGATGTTATAAGATCCACATCCTATTTCTCAAATTGCATCCTTATCAAATTGGAGAACAAACATAGGACAAGTTTAGCATTTACATTATTCATGTTCCGACATAAGTCTACACATTTCAATAAAAGAGAGTGAGAGAGAGTGCAAATGCTTCACATTTGTTTTTATATTGCAGCACATACATAAACAAGATTCACCTTTATTTTATTTATTTGATTTCATATATCATTGAATTTCTTTATTTGCCGGATATTTAAGCTAACAATCTTGCGTTATTTGATGTAATCAAGTAAATTAATGAATTTAATATATATTTTGCTATGTTTTGTGTTTGCCATGACATACAACTTATATGTTATTTTACGCCTACTTGGAAACTGCATCAAATTATTCGAAGTTGAATGCACGCTTATTTCTCTCGTTTAAACTTTGAATGAATTGAGCCGTTGAGGGGTCACTACAGGATTTTAGGCCATTTTAAGCAATTTACGGCTTGCTGCGCCCGTTGGTCATATTGAATTTGTCGTCGGTTATTTAAAGAAGCAAAAGCTATCCGACATGTGTTTGCTGCTTTTATCATCCTTGATAGACAATTGACAAAAGCGTTTCAGAGGAACTTATATTTTCGACGACATTCTGACGATCCGTTGTCCATTGGTATTATTTTCTTACGGTAACATTTCTGTCGGTTCAAACCTATTGAGAAATTGATGGCTCCCTATCGGTTTGACATCGGTTAAGAGATAAACATTGCATTACCTATCGGGGTTTGGATATTAATAACCCATCGGAAGGCCCTTGATTGACCATCGAAATATTGGCCCTAAAAAATTATAGATCCTCCTTTTTCTATATAATTTTTACACTTGTAATTGCATCATCTCGCTTCTCCATTGGTTGCTTCCCTCTCCAATGTGTCTCACGTCACACCTTCTCCAATTTCATATTCATTCTCGCTTCCATCTTAGCGAGTTGATTTGTGTAACTCAGGCCTCCACATCTTTAGTGGTTGTTGTAACTTACCTACAAAATGAACTTCATCATCTTGGATAAATGTAGAGGCCTCCTAAAAAAGGAGCGGAGTCCGCCGTACTCATGTCCTTGTGACCCAAGCCATAAATCATTCCCTTCTTCTTACTACCCTAACAACTTCTCTTCAAATCTCATAGTTTGGCTGATCAATACCAGGGATAGAAACTCCTCTTGTTTACTGACTCTGAGCCTCCTCTAACTGTCGATACATATTCTACAAAAAATTATAAAGGATACTTAATGAAAAAATAAAATAAAATAATTGTAATGATAGAAAAATCATTCCCTTGAGTCTATGACACTTACATGTGTTCCCTGTGTTCTAATGTCGACCCACAGACAATCCGACAATACTAATGATAACCAATATGTCCCTCACTGATGGTGGGCTCTCGTTCAAATTGTACTGTGTCATAAGATAAAACAAGTTTATTAAATTTTTGAATAAGATTTAATATATGCAATAACTTTTATCATCCACCTTTTGCACTCCAAATGTGAGAATGCTCCCCTAATGGTGCCCATGTCTAAAAACTCTCAATAAAAATGAGTACATTACAAATATAAAAAATAACGATAAGTATAAGAAAATGATATTTTTAATCAAATGAATTTTTCGTGATATTTAATCAAGAAAATTTGACAATCAACTAAGAAAAACCATCATGTTGTCAATAAATCAAAATAAAGACATAACCATTCCGAAAGAAATAAGGGGCACAAACCTTATGAAAAATAGCAATATATATCAGTTATAATTCTGACTCTTATACATGATGCTTAATAAACCATATATATTAAAAAGCATTCGGATCAATCACTCGTTTAATACATCAATCAACCAAACATTATATAGCCAATAAAATTAGCTGATTAAATGTACATATGAAATTTTCTTATATTAATAATTAACCCAAAATAAATGTCGATATCTGCACTCATATAATTCTTTAATTACTGCAATATTCTTGAAGTCATACATTAAATAAATCCATTTTAATAAATAACAAAAAAAAAAGATAACTGGATTTTCAAACAAATAATTTAGAAAGCTAAAACTGCCGTCTCAATTTCCTTCTCAAGTTTGGTCCCTCAATGCCCCCCGCTCTCATGCTCACCTTCTTCATCAGACTTGGATCCGATCCCAAGTCGCAACCATGGAGTTTTTCCATCTTCATCATCCGAGTTCCTGAGATCACTAAGATCCTTCTTTCTCTTCGGTTCCCTCTCCCATCCATGTTGTAAAGATTTTACGTCGGACAAACAAAGCTGCAGCGAGCCTCCGTTCATATCATCGATCGGCTCCGTAGCTAGATCACCAAGATCTTTCTTCCTTTTAGGCTCCCTCTCCCATCCATGTTGTGAAGATTTTACGTCGGAAAAGCAAAGCTGCAGCAAGCTCCCGTCCATATCATCGGTTGGCTCCGCCATATCACCAAGGTCTTGCTTCCTCTTCGGCTCCCTCTCCCATCTATGTTGTGGAGATTTCACGTCGGAAAAGCAAAGCTGCGGCGAGCTTCCGGCCATATCATCGGTAAGCTCCGTCGGCATGTTTTGACCTATATTAAGATGTGGATTTTTGAACAAAGGAGGAAGAGTCGACCCACATAGTTGTATTTCATTCACTTCGCTGCTACTAGCTCCTATTTGTGCATCCGGGGCGAAGGTGGTGGCAGTAGCGTCCTTGATCGCGATGGCGGTGGTCGTCAAGTTTACGGAAGCAGCGGTGGCGGTGGTGGTCGTCGTTGTGGGGGTAATGTTTAATGCTATCCGATGACAACGCATATGACCGCCAAGTGCCTGGCCGGTCGGGAACTGCAGGTGACATTCCTTGCATATGTGAGGCTTGGGATCTTTCCTTGGTGGCAAACGATGTTGCGATGAATATTCTGCCAATGAGACAATCGGTAATGCCATATTTTCTGGCGAATGTCTCGCCATATTATTTTGATTATCAACGTTGTTATTTTGGTTTTCAATCCTCTTATTGTTCGCGTCGGCTGATCTAATTTTAAGGCTCGCGACAAAACAACCCTCAACACTTTTGTGGCTGGCTCGATGGCCGCCAAGGGCCTGGTGGGATGGGAAGACCATATTGCAATTATCACATTCATAACCTGCAGGAGTGGCGGAAAGGTTTTGGTTTGGGACAGGGGCACACTCGGAGCCGGAGTTGGAGAGCACAAGGAGGCAATGAGCCACATCTTCATCTTCTGCGCGCAATTGTGGTGGTGGATGTGGGTTTCCATCAACTGGTTCGCCGCCGCCGGCAGCGCCAACATCGGAGCTGCAACCACCACGTTCAAAGTTTGAATTTCTTGAGAAGAATGCAGAGATGCCTAACGGCTCGCAGGTGGCGGCTTCTCCATTGTTCATCTGGTGGCTTTGCATGTGTTCATCGAGCTCTTGTCCGCGACTAAATCTCCCTTTACATATATGACATTTATGCTTAGGCCTCCCCATCGACTTCAACTCTTGCTTTATCATCCTTTCCATTACTAGCGGTCGGAAGAGAGAAAATGAGAGATGAATAGAGGGATAAAGAGCAGTAGGAATATATATATACATATATATAGACGAAGGAATGAGACAAATGGCTGATTGGGAGAGATGGAGGCTTCAAAGCCATGCGTACATTCTAAATTTTGTCATTGCACGTGAGGCCCACAATTCCTTTTTTTTTTAGTCGCATCTTAGTGTACAGTTTGTTCCTATAAAGGGCATTTACATATATACCACACAATTCTAATATATTTATATATTTAGACTTAAACTTGCATATTTACATGCATACCACTTCAAGTTTTAAAATTGCATAAAAAATGCTATTATTACATAAAAATATATGTTTTTATGGAAAAGTTTTAAATAGGCAGTTGTTATAAAATAAATAACATATATTAAGTATTATATATATTGTGTGGTATGCATTCAAATTTCCTAACAATGCAAATGACAAGAATATGTTGTCACAATTAATAACAGTCGGGTGTGGCTTAGCTAAAATTAAAAAATAAAGATTTCATTATATTTTAAAATTTAAAATGTTAAATTTTGTCATTCAACGGGAGGTTCACAATTTCTTTTTTTTTAGCGCATCTCAAGGTAGACGTTTTTTTCTAATAAGGGGCACTTAAACTTAAACTTGCATACCATTCTAATTTTTAAAATAGCATAAAAAATGCTATTAAAAGTGAAACATATATTTTTATGCAAAAGTTTAAATAGTAAGTTGTTATAAAATAAATAAAAAATATTAAGTATTAGATATATTGTGTGGTATGCATGCATATTTCCTAATAATGCAAATGACAAGAATTAGGTGCCACAATTGATGGTAGGTAACAACGATCGGGTGTGGCTCAACACATCATTTACAAATGACATGGTTATGATGATTTTTGAAATTTAGTGGAAAAGAGCGATGAACAGAGGGATAGAGAAGTAGGAATATATATATATATATATATATATATATATATATATATATATATATATATATATATATATATATNATAATGATCTTACCTACTAAGTGCTAGAGGTTAAGATCAATATGTGGAACTTTCAAGTTGAGTAAAGAGAAGAGTTTTAAGTTTCTAATGGTGAGAATACCTTTTCTAGTTTTCTAAGACTAGTCTATAGGAAAATCCTATGGCTAGACCTAGGCTACTAAAGAAATTTCTAGACCTCAACCAAAAGTGAGGTCAACACATATACAATTCATTAATCCTTGCAGGAGTAAATGGTACAGCCTTACATCGTACGAAGACAACACCTTGAGTAATTCCATATAAGTTTGCATAAAACCCTTCCACCAGAGGTACGAAAACCGCAGACGTAGTGTAACACAGAACTTCCTAATGCCTTTGCAGAATGATTTTATCAATCAGACCAGTAGAATTGATCACTCCATGATTAACGGAGCTTCTTTCCTTGATCAATCTCCTCTTCGTAATTACTTTATCATATAATTGCTGCGCATCGAAACTAATAAACTTTCTTTTGTTGAAAACTCTATACCTCAAAGTATTTCTGGAATTGGAAGCCATGGAATCTGAAAATAGGAAGTTACTAGGCGTCCAACAATGTTTCTAGGCCTTTTCAAACTCGTCCCGACGATTATTATGAAGTGAAATCACGCCAAAACCTGCCAAAAGTTGTCTAAGGCCTTTTCAAACTCGGCATCGTCGGCACTCCCGATTGGCACTGATGTCCGTTATCTAGGTCCCCGTCGGCGCCCATTCTGACGACCTCGGCGCCAGTGGCTAATATTACAATTTTCATTTTTTTATTCAATTCAATTCCAAATTTTCCTCCAATACCAATATTTGACTTAATTTATAATAAATGCAATTGTGTAGGATTATTATCTACTAATATATAAGACACTTAACAAACTAAATAGTAATACATGCCATATAAGTATGGGTTGCCTTCCACAAAGCACTTGGTTTAACATCATCAACCCGACATACCATTTATTTAGTTGAGTTGACTTAACATTAAATCTTCTTTAAATTGAGGTATGTGCCCTTCATAATAATGTTTCAAATGATGCCCATTAACTTTAAATACCATTTCAGTGTTAGGATCTTTAATAACAATAATTCCATAATGATAAACTTTAATCACTTTAAATGGTTCAGTGTTAGGATCTTTAATAACAACAGTTCCACAATGATAGACTTTAATCACTGTAAATGGTCCCAACCATATGAATTTTAGTTTTCCTGAAAATAGTAGAAATTCTTGTCCAGGTTCAAATTTCTTCTTAATAATCTTCCGATCATATCATTTGTTCATTTTCTCTTTATAGATTTTCGCATTATCATATGCTTCATTTTTAATCATCTCAAGTTCATTGAGTTGCAAAAACCTTTTCTCACCAGCATCCTTTAAATTAAAATTAAATTCTTTAATAGCCCAAAATGCTTTATGTTCCAATTCTACTAGTAAATGACATGTTTTTCAAAAAATCAATCTATATGGGGACATTCTTATAAGAGTTTTAAAAGCAGTTCTGTATGCCCATAATGCAGTATCTAGTCTAGTAGACCAATCCAATTTATAAGAATTTACAGCTTTTTCTAAAATGCGTTTAATTTCACGGTTCGATATTTCTGCTAGACCACTAGTTTGAGGATGAAAAGCAGTAGAGAATCTATGCATTATATCATATTTTTTCATTAGTTTTTTTATTCTCTCTTATTCCTGAAATGAGATCCTTCATCAGTAATGATTACTCTCGGCATTCCATATCTTATAAAAATATTNATGGCTGATTGGGAGAGATGGGGGATTCAAAGCCGTGCGTGCATTCTAAATTTTGTCATTGCACGTGAGACTCACAATTCCTTTTTTTTACAGTTTGTTCCGATAAAAGACATTTACATATATACCACACAATTCTAATATATTTATATATTTATATATTTAGACTTAAACTTGCATATTTACATGCATACCACTTCAAGTTTTAAAATTGCATAAAAAATGCTATTATTACATAAAAATATATGTTTTTATGGAAAAGTTTTAAATAGTAAGTTGTTATAAAATAAATGACATATAATAAGTATTAGATATATTGTGTGGTATGCATTCAGATTTCCTAACAATACAAATGACAAGAGTATGGTGTCACAATTAATAATAGTTGGGTGTGGCTTAGCACATCATTTATGACATGATTATGATGATTTTGAAATTTTAGTGAAAATAAAGATTTCATTATATTTTAAAATTTTAAAATGCTAAATTTTGTTGTTCAACGGGAGGCTCACAATTCCTTTTTTTTAGAGCATCTCAAAGTAGATGTTTTTAATAATAAGGGTCACTTAAACTTAAACTTACATGCCATTCTAATTTTTAAAATAGCATAAAAAATGCTATTATTACTTAAAAGTGAAATACATGTTTTTATGCAAAAGTTTTAATTAGTAAGTTGTTATAAAAAAAGAAATAACAAATATTAAGTATTAGATATATTGTGTGGTATGCATGCAAATTTCT
>JXCR01118803.1:0-11208 GCA_002079205.1 Phalaenopsis hybrid cultivar
ATGCCAAATTTATTTGGGAAGAGAAATGCCAGCGGGCCTTTGAGGACGTTAAACAATATTTATTGACACCTTTTATTTTGGCAGTCTCTATCCCAGGAAAACCGTTGATACTTTATACCGTGACTTTGGATGACTCCCTCGGATCCCTCTTAGCCCAAGTCAATGATGAGGGTAATGAAAATGCACTCTACTACTTGAGTCGTCGTCTAATACCGACGGAGATAAGGTATCCACTTATTGAGAAGCTTTGTCTGACATTAATTTTTGCCGCCCAAAAGCTTAGAAATTACATGCTTTCTCATAAGATCACCCTAATCTCGAAAGTTAATCCATTACAATATCTGATGACCCGACCAACACTCTCCAGATGTTTAGCAAGATGGTCGATGATCTTACTGTAATATGATATACTTTTGTGCCCCTCCGTGCTATCAAGGGACAAATACTAGCAGATTTTCTCGCTGCACACCCATTGCCAGCTGGGTCCTCTCTCAACAATGAGTTACTAGACGAGCAATTACTACAAATGAAATTTTTGAGTGCGCAGCGCTAGGAAATGTACTTCAATGGCGCTTCGTCAACTAGAAAAGACAAAGGATCAGACACAGTTATACCAAGCAAAGCAGGGATCGATTTGATCTTTTTCACTCTAGATAAGGGTATGTTGATGTTCTCATAACACCTGACAGAGTCGTGCACCAACAATGAAGCAGAATACGAAGCTTTAATCACCGCGTTGGAATTGACAATCTCAATGGATATAACAAATATTTCCATTTATGGAGACTCTCAACTTGTCATCGAGCAAGTCGCCGGACAATACAGAATTCTGAAACCAAGATTAGCAGAATACCATCAGTACACAATGAAGCTCCTGGAGCAGATTCATGAGGTGACTTTCTACCGGATTCCTCGGGAAGATAATGCCCATGCCGATGCTCTAGCAAAACTCGCTAAGAAAATGACATGTCCCCCGGAGGATTCCATCGAAGTCACGGTGCAAGGAAGATGAGTCTTGTCTCAAAACGGCTTTGAAACTCTACGCAAGCTTGGAAAAGAAGAAACAATAAATACAGTTGCAGACATTAACTAAGATTGGCACAAGCCTTTAATAGAACATTTGCATACTGGAAAGCTGCCAGAAGATAAGTTTGACGCGCACCACATCACAAGAAGGGCTATGTCTTACGCCCTGATGGGAAATGTTCTCTACATAAGATCGTTCGACCAGATGTGGCTACGGTGTTTGAGCAGAGCTGAAGTACTAAATATTGTCAAAGAAGTACATGCTAGATTGTGTGGCGCTCACCAATCAGGGCCAAATATGAAGATGAAGATCAAAAGACTTGAGTATTATTGGACATCATTGATGTCCGATTGCATAGATACAGCCAGAAGATGTCACCAATGTCAAATGCATGGGGTGGTCTTACACCAGCCTCCGGGTGGTCTTACACTAGCCTCCAAATGTGCTACACCCAACTATTGCCTCGTGGCCATTCGAGTGTTGGGGCACATACATAATATGTCCGATAGACCCTCCATCTTCCAAGGGACACAGATTTATACTTGCTGCTACAGATTACTTCTCTAAATGGGCAAAGGCAGTATCGTTACGTGAGGTTACGGCACAACATGTCCTTTAATTTTTCAAAAGCCAAATCGTCTACCATTTCGGAGTACCGTGAAGAATAATCTCTGACAATAGGACAGCTTTCAAAAGTACCAAGATCAACAACTTTGCCAGAAGACATGGGATAGATTGGAGATACTCTATAATTTACTATCCCAGAGTGAATGGTCTGGCTGAGGCCTTCAATAAGACACTGGTACAAATTTTGAGGAAAACACTTGATGAAAACAAAAGGAATCAGCACAACATACTATTAGAAGCCTTGTGGGCCTACCCGACAACTTTCATGACTCCCACTCAGTATACACCCTATGTGCTCATGTATGGGGCTGAGGTCATGCTACCACTAGAGATCTAGACACCATCTCTCAGAGTCTCCGTTGCCAACCAACTCACAATGGAAGAAAGTGCAAAACTCAGACTTGAAGAACTGGAGAGTCTCGAAGGAAAACGACTAGAAGCCCAACAACATTTGGAGCTCTACCAGGCGAAGATGGTACAAGCCTATGAAAAATTGGTCCACCCAAGGACATTGAAAGTTGGTGACCTCGTGCTTGTGCTCAAAAGACTTATTCTTGCACACCGCAAAATAGGTGGAAAATTCGAGCCAACTTGGGAGGGACCATTTGTCGTTGAGAAGGTCTATACAGGAAGAGCCTACCAATTAGTGGACTTTCGGGGCGAAAGACCCATGTTACCAATAAATGGACAATATCCGAAAACCTATTACGCAACCTGATGCCGCTTGCCTTGGCTTACTTTGAAACTTTATAAACTTTGAATGTTTTATGGTTATCTATGTGGCCAAATGTCTATGACCGGGTCCGAATATTGTAATTAACCTTAATATAATGAAAATTTTGTGAAAGAAAAAAAATCAACCAATTAAAATTAAAACTTTAAAAACATATTTTTTTTTAAAAAAAATTAAATTTGATAAAAACAACAAGAAAATAAAACAAAGTTGTTGAGTGCATGCTTCCATTTTCAGAATTTCCTACTCTTTGTGTGCACAGCACAACCATCGTTATCTACACTAACTCTCTGCACATTCTCGCAGAATTTCACATTCTGCACAAAAACTCACAAAGCTTTAGAAATCTCCTTCAACAGGATCTATCTTTTTACATGATACACTTTTTCAACACCACAATCTTTTCGTACATTTCAATTCTTACATCTCGGGATTGATACCTACATTGTACTTCTCACTTCTGAATCAGTCCTAGATTTTTGATTCATTATATTCAAGGTCGGTCCTTACATTGCGACACCTCTTTTGAGAATTGACCTATATTTCAATTCTCACTTCTGAATCAGTCCAACATTTCTGATTCATTACATTCAAGGTCGGTCCTTACATTCCGACACTCTCTTTTGAGAATTGACCTACATTTCATGTCTCACTTCCGAATCAGTCCTACATTTCTGATTCATTACATTCGAGGTCAGTCCTTACATTCGGACATTCTCTTTTGAGAATTGACCTACATTTCAATTCTTTCATCCGAATCAGTCCTACATTTCTAATTCATTACATTCGAGGTCGGTCTTTACATTCCGACACTCTCTTTTGAGAATTAACCTACATTTCAATTCTCACTTCCGAATCAATCCTACATTTCTGATTCATTACATTCGAGGTCGGTCCTTACATTTTGACACTCTCATTTGAGAATTGACCTACATTTCAATTCTAACTTTCGAATCAGTCCTACATTTCTGATTCATTACATTCGAGGTCGGTCCTTACATTCTGACACTCTCTTTTGAGAATTGACCTACATTTCAATTCTCACTTCCGAAGCAGTCCTACATTTCTGATTCATTACTTTTGAGGTCGGTCCATACATTCCGACACTCTCTTTTGAGAATTGACATACATTTCAATTCTCATTTCCGAATAATTCCTACATTTCTGATTCATTACATTCGAAGTTGGTCCTTACATTCTGACACTCTCTTTTGAGAATTGACATACATTTCAATTCTCATTTTCACATTTTTTATTTATTACATTCGAGGTCAGTCCTTATATTCCGACACTCCCTTTTCTGAATTGACATACATTTCAATTCTCATTTTCACATTTCTGATTTATTACATTCGAGGTTGGTCCTTACATTCCAACCCTCTTTTTTGGAAATTGACATACATTTCAATTCTCATTTTCACATTTCTGACTCATTACATTTGAGGTCGGTCATTACATTTCGACACTCTCTTTTGAGAATTGACATACATTTCAATTCTCAGTCCTACATTTCTGATTCATTACATTCGAGGTCGGTCCTTACATTTCGACTCTCTCTCTCTTTTTTGAATTGATGTCGAAATTTTAATTCCCACCTCGGGGTCAGCACTTACATACTGATTCCCATCCTTTGAAAATCTTTGAAATTTCATAACTCAAAGTCCACTCTCCAATCCCCAGTGAGAGTCCCTACTTCTTGACTTGATTAAACACTCACCTGCTAATTCTCCAACAAAAAGAAATCACACACACAACTCTACACATACTTCCGGGTCTATTGACTTAGGAAGTTGTATTAATTTTTGTTGATCTCGTCGGTCAATGCCAATACGCGCGGTGTGCTTGCTCAGCACACCACACCTATTGGAGGTCCATTTGTTGACCTCACTTTTGGTTGAGGTTTAGTTTTTTCTCTTTAGTAGCCTAAGGTCTAGCCATAGGACTCTCCTATTGAATTTTCTTAGAAAACTAGACATGGAACCCTCACCACTAGAAATTCCAAACTCTTCACTACTCAACTTGGAGTTCCNTTGAATATTCTTAGAAAACTAGACATGGAACCCTCACCACTAGAAATTCCAAACTCTTCACTACTCAACTTGGAGTTCCACATATTGGTTCTAACCTCTAGCACTTAGTAGGTGGTGTCATTGTGGGGGAACTCAAGATGAGTCACCCTTAGGACTGCTAGACCATAGGATTGACCCTTGGTGCTGGTCTAGGGCTAAGGCACTCACTTTCAATCACTTGCACTCACATTCACTCGCAACCCTAAACTCAAATTTCTAGCCTAGATCCCTTGATCTTTTTGGGATACTCATGTAGATGGTCCCCTAANTTAGGGCTAAGGCACTCACTTTCAATCACTTGCACTCACATTCACTGGCAACCCTAAACTCAAATTTCTAGCCTAGATCCCTTGATCTTTTTGGGATACTCATGTAGATGGGTCCCCTAAACCACTAGCCCTAGGGCTAGGGTTTAGCTAATACCACTACATAGAGGACCCACAATGGGGTTTCCATTGGTCCATGGCTTGTTGGTGATGGTTGGTACCTCAACTCTACCAAAATACCTATCTTGGCCTTTTGCCCCTAAATTCCCCCAAATTACCTAGATTCCCTTGGGACCTCAAATTTGGCCAAAATCTCCAAATCCAGCAAAAATACCCAACTTGATTCAAAATTCATTTCAAATGCCTTGAAAACACCCAAGCTACCCAAAATCCCCAAATTGGACAAATTACCAAAATACCCCTCTTTAGCCCAAAATTCAAAAAATTCCAAAATAAATCCCAAAAAATCCCAAAACCTCCCAAATATTCCTAATTTTATTTTTCTCAACTATCACATGACCCAATTTGGCCAATTTGACCATCTTTGATCAAAACCCCCAAATTGCTTTTTAAAGGCCCATATTTTCTACAAATTACCTCAAATGTCTAGCCGATTGGTCTCAATTTACCCCAATTTCAATTATAAACTAAAATTCACCCTTGATATGACCAATATAGACCAAATACAAGCTCAATTGGTCCATCATTTGGACTCAATTTTGATTTAACCAAAAACCCTAATTTTGGCCCTATGACTTGGTTTCACTAAATTAAACCCATAGTCCAATCAATTGGCCACAATTTGTGTTGAGAAATCTTCATAACATCCCCATAAATCAAAATTTACCTTCAATTGGCCTTGTTGAGACCTCAAATTCATTTGATTTCAACCTAAGCCCAAAAGCCCCAAATTCGGCCCAAATTGGCCATGTCTCAAAATCTCACCAAATTGATGGTCTTAGCCCCAAATTTTCACTCTATCCCTTCATGAAAAATCTTCAAAACATCTCTCTTGATCAGGTGGACCATTCAATTTGGACTTAGCCTAAGGCTAGCTCAACCTAGACCCATGTCTAACCCAACATGTCCAAATTGACTTACTATTTCAAAGTCAAATTCTTGCAAAAGAAGAACCCATCTTATCAATCTTGGTTTTGCATCATTATTTTTCATTTTATATTTAATAGTATAATAATTTGTATGCATAATACACTTAGTTCCAATTAAGTATGATCTCAATTTATCAAAAACATATACTACTA
Organism: Phalaenopsis hybrid cultivar; assembly: GCA_002079205.1. Lineage (NCBI taxonomy): Eukaryota > Viridiplantae > Streptophyta > Magnoliopsida > Asparagales > Orchidaceae > Phalaenopsis > Phalaenopsis hybrid cultivar. The sequence continues at coordinate 5,985 of JXCR01118803.1, forward strand.
TTAATAACCCTTTCTAATTTATGGTATAATTAATTTGAGCTTCATTAAGACTTCTACTAGCGTAGTAGATAACTGTGAAAATCTTATTATGCTTTTGTCCTAAAACAGCTCCAATGGCATAATCACTAGCATCACACATTAATTCAAAAGTTTTTCCCTAATCTAGTGAAACAATAATTGGTGCAGTGACTAATTTTTCTTTTAATAATTCAAAAGGTTTTAGGCACTCTTTATCAAAACTAAAAATTATGTATTTTTCATGTAAGTAACTTAGAGGCATAACAATTTTAGAAAACTATTTAATATACCGCATGTAGAATCCAACATGTCCTAAAAAACTCTTAATTTCCTTCACACCTGTTGAGAGAGGTAAATTAACAATCACTTGAATTTTTGTAGGGTCTACTTCCATACCCTTTTCTGAAATTTGATGTCCCAAAACTATTCCTCTTGCTAGTATAAATTGACATTTTTCCCAATTAAGGAATAAATTTGTTTCTTGACAACGCTTAAGAAGTTTTTATAGATGTTCTAAAGATGATTCGAATGAAGTTCCAAATACTGAAAAATCATCCATAAAAACTTCAATCCTTTTTTCAATTAAAGGACAAAAAATAGTCATCATGCATCTTTGAAATGTAGTACATAAACCAAAAGCACATTATTCTAAAAGCAAATGTACCATAAGGATTGCTAAGAGTTGTTTTCTCTTGATCCTCAGGAGCTATTTGTATTTTGTGATAACCTGTACATCCATCTAGAGAACAACAGTCTTTATGCCCAGCTAGTCTATCCAAAATTTGATCTAGAAAGGGCAGTGAAAAATGATTTTTCCTAGTGGTGAGATTTAATTTTCTATAATCAATGCATATTAGTCATCTTGTGACTTATCATGTTGGTATTAACTTATTATGTTCATTTAAAGTCACAATCACTCCTCTTTTCTTAGAAACATAGTGAATTGGACTAACCCATGCACTATCTGAAATAGGGTAGATAATTCAAGGATCAAACCACTTTAGAGTTTTTTTCTTAACAACTTCTTTCATAATAGGATTCAACTTCCTTTGAGGATCAGCCTTGTGTTTGCAGTTCTCTTCCATATGAATTCTATACATACAATACGAAGGACTGATTCCTTTTATATCAGCAATTGTCCATCCAAATACTTTCTTATAACTCCTTAAAGTTTTCATCAAAATTTCTTCTTCTTCTGGAGTTAATTTTAAGGAAATTATAACAGGTAATGTAGAGGACTCAGCTAAAGAGCCATAATTTAAATGTTCAGGATGCAACATCAACTCAAGATCAGGAGGTCTTTCAATTGATGGACAAAAAGATGTATCTTTCTCTGTCGTGTCCAAAACTTCAAATCTTTCTTGAACATAAATTGAATCTTCCTAATATAAATCTTCATATTGATCTAACTCCTCTTTTTGTTTATGTTCAAACTCTTTAACTTCAGATTTTTCTTCAATAGTTGCTTTGAAATGACATTCACTTAAATATCTTATCCTATCCATTCTATAACATTCATCATATTTACCTTTTGTATGGTATTTCATTGACTTAGAAATATTAAATGTAATTGTTTAATCATTGACTTGCATAGTTAATTCTCATTTCTACACATCTATCATTGCTCTTCCCATGGCTAGGAAAGGTTTCCCCAAAATGATAGGTATCTCCTAATATTCCTCCATATCTAGCACAATGAAATTAATAAGAAAGATAAATTGATCCACTTTCACTACGACATCTTCTATTACTCCCTTAGGATATGTTATTGAACAGTCTGCTAGCTGCAGAGTTACAGTACTGGGGGATATTTTTCTTGATCCCAATCTTTTAAATATTAATAATGGCATAAGGTTTATGCATGCTCATAAATCACATAGAGCTTTTCCATAAAATCTATCTCCTATTGCACATGGAATTGTAAAGCTACCAGGATCTTTATGCTTTTCAGGAAGCTTTTTCTAAATTATGGCGCTGCACTCCTCATTAAGTGCAACAGTCTCATCATCTTCAAACTTCCTTTCCATGTTAAGAATATCCTTCATAAAATCTACATAGCTTGACATTTTTTCTAGAGCTTTAACAAATGGAATATTAATTATAAGCTTTTTAAAAACTTCCAGAAATTTTGAAAATTGCTTATCCAACATTTGTTGTCAAAGCCTCTGAGGAAATGGAGGTGGTGGTTTTTCCAAATCAACTTTAAGTGGATAAATATGTCTATCTAAACCTTTTGGAGCATCCTTTTTTGGTTCTTCAATCTCTTCTCTCTCTACTTCAGTCTCTTTTTAAACTCTGTCTTCCAATTCTCTTCTACTTCTGAGTTGAATGACTTTTACTTACTCTTTATTTTGGTCTTTTGGATTTACTTTTGTATTACTAGAAAGTGTTCCTTGAGATTTGTTACTTAATGAATTTTCTATTTGTCCTAATTGATTCTCAATATTTCTAATTGTAGCTCTTTGACTTTGTAATTGGTTTTTCATTTGAAACACCACTTCTTCTATAGACAACTTCTTCTCCTTAAATTGTGGATTATTGTTAAAATCTGGAGGATACATAGGTCTATAATTACTATTCCTCTCGTTGTTCCAATTTCCCAATGGGTTTACTTGATTGTTCCTCCATTGCTGATTTCTACCACTCGAATGATTGTTCCAGCTAAAGTTAGGATGGTTCTTCCAACCTGGGTTATAATAATTTGAATATAGGTTATTCTGCTGTTGTTTATGGCATTCAAAGTCTCTAATGATTCTTGAGAATCTATCATTTGGCCTAATGAATGCTCTTCAATCATGAAAATTATTTGAGAAAAATTCAATCCAAATTGGTCTAACTTCCTTAAAATTGGAGCAACTTGATTTGCTAACATGATAAAAGCATCAATTTCATTAATATTGATACTTTCTTAAGATTTACCCTTTGAGAAGGCCATTGAAAATTATTTGTAGTCATTTCTTCAATTAAAGCATAAGCGTCATGAAATGGTTTTAACATCAATGAACCACCAGAAGCGGCATCAATAGCATATCTAAGAGATCCAACTAATCTATTATAAAATGTTTGAATTATTAACCTATCCGGTATAGCATAGTGTTGACACTTTCTTAAGAGTTATTTAAATCATTCCCATGCTTCATAAATAGATTCGCATTTAAACTGGCAAAAAGATGTAATATCATTTCTAAGCTTTGCAATTTTTGATGGTGGATGTGTTAAATCACTCCTAGTTCTGTTAGATCTAGGTGTTAATGAATGTAATCATATCGTAGTTTTAGCCCTCAGTGAAAAAGGACATAATCTAAGTCTAATAGCATCATCTGATACACCATCATATTTAAATATAACACACAATTCTAGAAAATTGGGAAGATGTAAATTTGGATCTTCAGTTGGTGCCCCCCTAAATTGATTATTTGATACCATTTGAATAGTAGTAGGTTTAAGTTCAAAAGAATTATCCACTACAGGGGTTTTCGAATACTACAATGAAGTTCATCCACTGTATTGCATAATCTCTTAAAAGTCTATATTCTTCAACATTTTGATTNCCCCATAAATTGATTATTTGATACCATTTGAATAGTAGTAGGTTTAAGTTCAAAAGAATGAAGTTCATAATTTAAGTTTAATTATCCACTACAGGGGTTTTTGAATACTACAATGAAGTTCATCCACTGTATTGCATAATCTCTTAAAAGTCTATATTCTTCAACAATTTGATTATTTTGATTTACCATTTCTTGAAATTTTTCAAAAAATTTTAATTTTTTAATTTTTTTAATAGTTTTTTTCTAATTCAGAATTGTAAGCCATAAGTCTTGTGGAGCCTGAACTTTGCAAATAAAATAAAATAAACTAAGATAAAAACCCACAAACAATAACTTAATATATAAAAACAACACTACAATATTCCAATAATAAATCTTAAATTTTAAATCATACTTTATCAAAATAGAAATTTTTGCTTTCTAAAAACTCTTTTAAAATTTTGCAAATTTCACTTATTTAACTCTGCCCTACAAAGGTGCAAAAAACTTGATCCCGACATTCTATATAGATGTAAAATGCGTTGTATGCAATTATATGCTTAATTTCCTTAATAATTGTTTTTTAATTTGCAAGAAAGTCAAAAACTTGATCGAAAGCAAAAGCTAAGTTTTTCACTATGAAAAAAATAAGNCGGTGCCAAAAACTTGATCCCGACATTCTATATAGATGTAAAATGTGTTGTATGCAATTATATGCTTAATTTCCTTAATAATTATTTTTAATTTGCAAGAAAGTCAAAAACTTGATCGAAAGCAAAAGCTAAGTTTTTCACTATGAAAAAAATAAGAATACAATTATAATATTTAAATATGAGATATTACACAAGTATAAGTATCATTATTAAGTAATATAAGACTTTTTTATTACGCCCCGAATATCAAACCAAGAGGGAGATTAACAATATGCAATTTAGAAAACTAGAAAGTTTAAATCACAAAAATCTACTTCGCAAAATATTCTTACTTAAACTTAAGAGGCTATAATAAGAATGAAAATTTGATTCTTTTTGTAATTTTTGATTTATGAAAATAAAGTAAAAAACTAATTAACTTAACGAAATATGTGCAAGATGAAGTCTATATAAAATAAAATATCTTTTTCCTTATCATGATTCAGTAATAAATATAAAAATTCTTTTGTGGAAGTATGCTAAGTGTGTTGTGCCAAATAGGAGAAATAATATTCTTTACCCTTACTAAAGATGCTATAAAGAACATTGGCTAATATATAGTTTGAATAGTCTTAAAGATCAGTTAAGTAGGGAAGATACTAGATCTCACTCTAGAGTTCCCTCTTCTCCTCCAACTTGAGGCTAACATCTCGTATCAAAACCNGAATAGGAGAGATAATATTCTTTACCCTTACTAAAGATGCTATAAAGAACATTGGATAATATATAGTTTGAATAGTCTTAAAGATCAGTTAAGTAAGGAAGATACTAGATCTCACTCTAGAGTTCCCTCTTCTCCTCCAACTTGAGGCTAACATCTCGTATCAAAACCTAAAACTATAAATCAAATTGGGGGCTTTAGCCTCTCACTCTAAAGTCCTCTAATTCTACACCCTTGAAAAGTATATTTCCCTATTTTTTTTCACTCAACTCCATGAATTACATTCTCATTCATGAAATCAATATGTGATTCTAACAATTTTT
>JXCR01118809.1:1684-17813 GCA_002079205.1 Phalaenopsis hybrid cultivar
GGATGGAGCTGCTTGGAGGTGCTTTGGACTTGTGTGAAGCTTGCTTTCTCTTTAAGATCTCCCTGGGGTTGGTGGCTTTGGTTGTTGCTCGGGAAGTTTTGGTTTCAAGTTTGTATTACTGTTCCATTGATAAAGTTAATGTAAGCTTCTGGGTTTTCCTGGGGCCTTCCCTTCCTTGCTGGTTTTCCTGGTTTTCAGTTCTGATTGATATTTTTTGTGGCTTTGAATTTGCTTCTCTCTTCTGGTTGGGTTTGTTCTTTGCTGTTTGAGGATTTTCTCTCTTCCCCTGCCTTTGTTTTTAATCTGGTTGTCCTCAATGGCCTACCCCATTGATGTGGAAACCAATGCTCAATAGACTAAGGCCACCTTTGCTGAAGTTGTGGGTAGTGGCTTGGAAGTGCCTAAATCCTTTGAACACCTGGTTTTCCCTCAATGTTTACATGATGTTACTGCTGGAAGGGGTGTTTGCCCCTTTGTTAATCCCTTAGGAGTAAAAGATGGGGAACCTGCAATTATCTTCTCCCCTCAGAAAATTAATGAGCTCAATGAGACAGTTAAATTCACTCTGGTTGGCAAATTCCAGTTTGGCCACCCTAAGATGGAATTGGTAAGGAAATTCTTTGGGGATTTGAAATTAATAGGTGCTTGAAGGCTGGGTCTAATTGATGGAAGGCACCTGCTAATTTCATTATTTAATGAAGAGGACTATGCAATNTCACAGATTAGGCATTGGATTGCTCAGTACACTGGCTTCAGCAAAGCTTCCCTACCAATCAACTATTCGTGTCCAATTAATCAAAGGGAGAACCAAGAAAACACAATTCAATGGGGTTATTGATCAAATTCAGAAAAAGNTTGCCTCTTATCCTCACCTGACATATCAACATAGATCTAACATTGGGGTGAGTCATATGTCTTATGCTGATGATATTATCATTTTCTCCAAGGCTACCAAAACTGCTGTAAAGGCTCTTTCCCAAAGACTTACACACTTCCAAATCACCTCTGGTATGCATCTTAATAAACAAAAATGTCAATTCTTTACTAGCTCAAACACTCTTTCACAGATTAGGCATTGGATTGCTCAGTACACTGGCTTCAGCAAAGCTTCCCTACCAATCAACTATCTTCGTGTCNGCAACAAATTTTTATGGGCTGGACAAAAAAAACAGTTCCATTGGTTAGCTTGGAACAAACTATGTAAACCCCAAATTACTGGTGGTTTAGGCTTTAAAGATTTTCAGCATCTCAGTATCATCAACCTATGCAAACTATGGATAAAGTTCAAAGCACAAGATAGCCTGTTGGCTATGTTTATGAAGAGGAAGTATTGTAGGACAGTTCATCCTACTATGGCTCAAAAAAAGATGGGTGATTCCAGGTTGTGGACTAAGCCTCTGGAAATTAGAAATAAAGCTGAGGAGCTATTTATTTGGGAGCTTGGTGAAGGCCAATTTAATTTCTGGCTTGATAAGTGGGTATGGAATGGGGAGAGACTTCACAACTCCAATCCTAATTCTATGACAAAAGTGAAGGAATTCTGGAGTGATAATCAGTGGAACTGCATTCTGTTGGATGACATCCTAACTAAAGATCAAATACATTGGGTTAAGCAAACAAAAATCTTTCCTAGGCACAAAGATAGACTCATTACTAAACAGGCTTTCACACAAAAATTGTCTGCCTTCATCTACCAACAGCTTTTTGAATGGCAACCTATCAAGTGGGGTAATTTAATTTGGGGGAAGTGGTTAACACCTTCCATGTCCTTTTTTTGCTGGAGGCTATGGAAATCCTTACTTCCTACTAATGACATTTTGAAGATGAAAGGTCTTAAGGGACCCTCTTGCTGTCAGCTATGCAGTAAAGCTAAGGAAAGTCTGGATCATTTATTCTTCTCTTGTAGCTTTTCCCAAGGGGTCTGGTCTGGTATACTAAAACAACTGAATATTGACACTCTTAAAGTCAGCTGGCAATACTTTTTGGGGTGTTGGATGGAATGGTTAGATGCCAAATTAATAATCATTCCTTGTATTATTACCTGGTTCCTTTGGATGTGCAGAAACCAATTTAAATATGAATACAGCAAACCAAAAGAGATGGAGGTGGTGCTGAATTGTACTTCCTATCTACAAAAGATAATAAAATTTCAGAACTTTCCCAATATTTTCCTGAATTGGGTGCCTAGTGTGCAGAAGCTAAAAGTGCCTACTTTAGTTCTCTGGAACCCACCTCCTGTAGGGTGGGTGAAAGCCAATACTGATGGAAGCTTTTGTAAGGAGGCTGCTAGTGTAGGAGGAATCTTTAGGAACTCTTTGGGGAAGTGCATGTTATACTTTTCCTCTCCCACTTGGGCTTTGGATGCACTAGAAACTGAAATGATTGCTATCTTTTGGGCAATCTACCTTGTCCTGCATTGCAACATCATAAAATTGATAGTTGAGATAGATTCCTTCACCTGTATTAGATTTCTAAATCAGGAAGAGGCTGCTCCATGGAATGTTGCTAGGTGGATTGCTAAAATCCTGAGCATGTTAATCAATGTTGAAGTGATTTTCCAGCATATCTTAAGGGAAGGAAACACCCCTGCACATAGTTTGACAGCTAGGGGGAAGGATAATGAAGAAATTGTTGTAGGGACTATACCTTCCACTCAGCTGGAAATACTTCTTCATGGGGATAGTTTATTCATTCCTTATATTAATTGTAGGGGGTGATGTTTTGTATTTTCACAATAGGTCAGCTTTTGTGTCTATCATAGATAGGTCCCAAACTTTTTTGTATACTTACTTGTATGATCTAGTTAGATAGAGGGGAANATATGTTTCCTCCCACAAAGCGCTTACTTTAACATCATCAGCCCGACGCACTGATGTTTATTCAGGATGACTTAACATCAAGATTTCTTTAAATTATGGCATGTGCCCTTCATAATAATTTTCAATGCTCATTAACTTTAAATATCTTTCCATTTTTACGATCTTTAATAACAACAGTTCCATAATAATAAACTTTGATCATATTAAATGGTTCTAACCATCTAGATTTCAGTTTTCCTGGAAATAATCCCAATCTAGTATTATAAAATAGAACTTCTTGTCCAGGTTCGAAGTACTTTCTTATAATCCTTTGATTATGTCATATTTTCATTTTCTCTTTATATATTTATGCATTATCATATGCTTCATTTCTAATCTCTTCAAGTTTATTGAATTGCAATATTTTTTTCTCACTAGATTAAAATTAAATTCCTTAATAGCCCAAAATGCTTTATGTTCAAACTCTACTCGTAAGTGACATATTTTAACAAAAATAAGTCTATGTGGGGACATTCCAATAAGAGTCTTATAGGCAGTTTTGTATGCCCATAATGTAGTATCTAATCTAGTACACTAGTCCAATTTATCATGATTTAAAATATTTTCTAAAATTCGCTTTATTTCACGATTTGATATCTCTGCTAGACCGCTAGTATAGGGATGATAAGCAGTAGAGAATCTATGCTTAATATTATATTTTTTAATCATTTTCTCAATTCTTTTATTTCTAAAATGGGATCCTCCATCAGTAATAATCACTCTTGACATTCCATATCTTTTACAAATGTTTTTATTCAAAAATTTTGAAACACTTCAAGCATCACATTTAAGTACAGCAATTTCTTCAATTCATTTGGATATATAATCAACAACAAGCAATATTTATAAATTTATAAATGAAGGCATAAAAGATCCCATAAAATCTAATCCCCACACATCAAAAATTTCAACTTCTAATGTGTAATTCAGAGGCATTTTATTTCTTCTAGAAATATTTCCTACTCGTTGACATCATTGACATACTTTAATATATTCATTAACATCTCTAAAAAGTGTAGGTGAATAAAATCAAGCTTGCAAAATTTTATGTGCAATTCTACTATTTTCAAAATGTCCTCCAAATTCAGAATCATGACATCGTTCAATTATTTGTTTAGCTTCTTTGTAAGGCACACATCTTCTAATGATCAAATTTCTACATTGTTTATATAAATATGGGCCATCCCAAAAATAGAATCTTGCACATTGAATAAATTTCTTTAATTGTTGATTCTTTACATCTGGTGGTAGAATATCACTCACAATATAATTTACTATATCAGCATACCAAGGTATATTCTTTATATCAATACTATACAATTGTTCATCATGGAAAGTTTCTAAAATTTCATTTGCAAAATCAGTTAACATTTCCTATTCTAGTCTAAACAAATGATCAGCTATTTGATTATAAGTTCCCTTTCTAGCTAGTACCACAAAATTGAATTCTTGTAGTAGAAGTATCCCTCTAATTAATCTCAGTTTAGCATCCTTTTTTTGCATCAAATATTTGATAGCAGAATGGTTTGTATGCACTATACATTTAGCTCTAATTAATTAAGGTCTAAACTAATCAAAGGCATAAATAATAACTAATAACTCTCTTGCAGTAGTAGTGTAATTAATATGAGCATTATTTAGAGTTTTATTAGCATAATATATTACTTTAAAAACATTATCATACATTTGCCCTAAAATAACTCCAATAGCATGATCACTAGCATCACACATTATTTTAAATGGTTTCTCTCAATCAAGTGGAACTATTATAAGTGCAGTGATTAATTTTTCTTTTAGTAATTCAAATGCTTTTATGCATTCCTCATTAAAATTAAATTTTGTATCCTTTTCTAAAAGTTGGCTTAGTAATTTTTGAAAAATTTTTTATATAACGCCTGTAGAAACCAACATGTCCTAGAAAACTTCTTACTCCTCTAATTGTAATAGAAGGCAGTAGTTTTGTAATAACTTAAATTTTTGTTGTATCTACTTCCATGCCATTTTAAGAAATTTTATGCCCAAGTACAATTCCTCCTACAAGCATAAATTGACATTTTTCCCAATTTAGTACTAAGTTGATTCTTTCACGAAGAGTCATCCATAAATACTTCCATTCCATGTTCAATTAAATTACAAAAAATTGACAACATACATCTTTGAAATATCGCAGGTGCATTACATAGTCCAAAAGTCATTCTACGAAAAGCAATTGTTCCATAAGGGCTTGTAAACGTTATTTTCTTCTTGATCCTCAGGAGCAATCGGAAGTTTAAAGCAGTAATATTTTTTCCCAGCCAATTTATCCAACATTTCGTCTAGAAATGGTAAAGGAAAATGATCTTTTTTGGTGGTTACATTTAATTTTCCTATAGCCTATACAAATTCACCAGCCAGTAACTTTTCTTATTAGAATTAATTAATTTTTCTCATTTACTTCAACTTTGACTCCTTCTTTCTTTAAACACAGCAAATCAAACTTACCTAAGCACTGCATGAAATAGTATATATAATTCCATCATCTAACCATTTTAAGATTTCCTTTTTAACAACTTCTTTCATTATCAGATTTAATCTCCTCTGAGGATCAGCTTTAGGTTCATATTATTCATCCAATAGAATTTTGTGCATACAAATTGAAGGATTGATTCCTTTAATATCTGCTAAAGTTCATCCAAAGGCCTTCTTATATCTTTTCAACTTTTCTACTAATTTTTGCTCTTGAAATTTAGTTAAATCATAAGATATAATAATAGGCAATGTAGATGAATCTTCTAAAAACAAATATTTTAAATGGGCAGGTAATACTTTCAGTTCAAGTTCAGGTGGTTTAATACTTGAAGAAATAAAATTTTTATTATCATTTTCCGGAAGGTCCAAAATTTCAAATTTTTCCTAAAGTAAATCTAAGTTCTCGTTTTTTATTTCATTTTCATTCTCATAATTCTCATCTTGCCTTAATTTTTCTTTGAAAATTCCCTTAAATCACTCATTACTTAGATAATCAGTAACTTCAATTCTAAAACATTCATTACCTTTTTCTATTATAGGATATTTCATTGCTTTTTCTATATTAAGTGTTACTTCTTGATCATTGACTCTCATTATTAATTCTCTTTTTTGTACATCTATCACATCTCTCCCTGTTTCAAGGAATGGTATGCTCAAAATAATAAGAATCTCTTTATCTTCCTTCACATCTAATACAATAAAGTCTACAGGAAAAATAAATTTATCTACTTTCAGTAATACATCTTCTATAACTCCTTTAGGATACGTTATTGATCGATCAGCTAACGAAGAGTTACAGTAGTAGAGGAAATCTCTCCTAAATTAAAATATTTAAAAATTGATAGAGACATAAGATTAATTCTATCTCCTAGATCACATAAGGCTTTTCTAAAAAAATTCTCACCAATAGCACAAGGTATGGTAAAACTACAAGAATCTTTTAACTTTTCAAGAAGCTTTTTTCTAAATAGTTATGCTACACTCTTCACTGAGTGCAACGGTCTCATGATCTGCAAACTTCCTCTTCTTATTTCGTATATCCTTCATAAATTTAAGATAACTTGGCATTTAATCCAAAGCCTTAATGAAAGAAATATTTATCGTTAACTTTTTAAGGATTTCAAAAAATTTTTCAAATTGTTTATCTTTACTCTTTTGCTTCAATCATGGAGGAAACAAAGGTGGTGGTTTTTCTAAAGAAATTTTTATTGGTTTATTTTCATCATTGTTGTTTTCAATTTCCACCTTCTCCTCTCAACTTCAGTTTCTCTTTGGATTCTTATCTCTACTTCTTTTCCACTTAGTAATTGAATAACTTTAATTTGCTCCTTATTCTGATCTTTTGGATTAATTTCAACAGTGCTAGGAACAATTCCTGAACGTCTGTTACTAAGTACAGTAGTAATATGTCCTAATTGATTTTCAATATTCGTAATTGCAGCTCCTTAATTTTTTATTTGATTTCTTATGTTCAACATCACTTCTTCTATAGTCAACTTCTTCTCCTTAACTTGTGAGTTATTATTAAATCCAGGAGGATAATAAGTTCTATAGTTAGGATTCCCTTGGTTAATTGAATTTCTTGAGGGGGGCCGAATTGTTAATTCCAATTAAAATTAGGGTGTTTTTTCCATCCACGATTATAATAATTAGAGTAGGGATTATTATTCCTATTATTTTTAGCATTATAGTTTCATTAGATGATTGAGTATTAATTCTCTGTCATAGTGAGTTTTCCTCTAATACTGATGGTATTTGAGAATGGTTCACTCCAATTTGATCAATCTTCTTTGATTTAGTGGCAATTCGAGATGCCAAAAAAGATATTGCATCAAAATCATGAATACTAGCTACTCTCTTTGGATTTACCAGTTCATAGAGCCATTGAAAATTGTTAGTATCCATCTCCTTTATTAAAGAATATGCTTCATCAAAAGGCTTTGACATTAATAATCCACCTGCAACAACATCTATAATAGATCTAAGTGATCCTACTAATCCATTGTAACAAGTTTGAATTATTAACCAATCTAGTAAAGCATGGTTCTGACATCTCCTAAGGAGATCTTTAAATCTTTCCTAAGCTTCATGTATCGATTCCCCTTTGAACTGACAAAAATATGTAATATTGTTTCTAAGCTTAGCAGTTTTCAAGGGTTGAAAATATTTAGCTAAACACTTTTGAAATAGTTCTCTCCAAGTTCTGATAGATCCAGGTGTTAATGAATTTAACCAAGCTTTAACTTTGTCCCTTAATAAAAAAGGAAAAAATATAAGTCTGACAAAATCATTAGACACTCCATCATATTTAAAAGTAGCACATATTTTAAGAAAATTAACAAGTTGTAAGTTAGAATCTTCAGTAGATGTTCCTCCAAACTGATTATTTTGCATCATTTGAATAATAGTAAGTTTAAATTCAAATGAATTAGCAGCAACATCAGGATTTTGCAAGTGAAGTTCATCTGCTGTAGGATTAACATAATCTTCTAAAGGTCTTTGTCGATTTTCATTTATTTGATTATGTAAGTTATTTGTCAATTCATTCAAATTTCTAATTTCTTTTTGTTGTTTTCAAACTTTTCTAATAATATGTTCTAATTCTGAATCGTAAGGTACTAAGTCTTCAAATCCAATGCTACACATAAACAAATATAATGAGTAAAAAATTTCTTAAAAGTACTATTAAATTTCTAAAAAAATATTTTTTTATGATTTTTTATTTTTAAATTATTTTTTCTTTTTGTGTTATATTTTATTTATTTTATTGCTAAATTTTCTAATTTACCAAATTTACCAAATCTATTTAATTTACAGTTAACTTGCCCGGTAACGACGCTAAAAACTTGATCCTGAAATTATAGATGTATAAAGTTATTCAAGTTGACTCCGCTTTGCAACGACCTAAAAAACTCGATTCGTTATTTATGAATAAGAAATTGAAGCAATTTATGTTGGGATTCTATGCAAGTATACGTATCGTTATCAAGTAATACAAAACTTTCTTTTTAAGCCGCAAATATCGATTCCACGAGGAGGGTGTAAATTTGTAATGGAAATTTAAATCAGGAAATTTACAATGATAAATAAAATTTACTACACTAAATTTGAAATGTTTAGGATGCCAACAAAACTAAATTACTAACTACAAGAGAAATTGTAAACCAAAGCTAAGCAATAACTACCAAACTATATTTTTGTGACAAAGTTATCAAATATGAGAAAACAACTTTCCCACTATGATGAGTTTTTGGCTAAATGAGAGAGATAAATGGTTTTAATTTGTCTTGTTCCAAATAGAAGCAATTTTAATTTTCTACCCTCAGCCAAGTGTTATAGATAATCATTGGCTAATCGTAGGTTTAGTCTCTAAATTCGTGGTTAGGTTGGGAGGATACTGGCTCTCACTCCTAATCTCTAATTCTTTGCCCAATAATATATAATTCCCTATTTATTTGCACCTAATTCCATGAAAGAAACACTCCTTCATGGAATCAAATGTGATTCTTAATTTATTTTGAAACTCATACTCCATTTCCCGGATAGTATGTTTCACAACAGATCTTAACATTTCAATTGGCCAAATTGAAAAGTAAGTTAAGAACGGAGTTAAAAATCATCATAATTTAGTTTATATTTTAAAATTGGCACATCCAAATTATCTCTTCATTTCACCATATCTCAGAGTAGGGATAAAGACATAGAAAACTACTTAGAGCTCAAGAGAAAGATACGACAAAATATGAATTTCATAAATAAAAAATAGTTTATACAACAATAATAAACAAACATCACTTATCTCTAACTCTTTCTCAAAGAAAATCCCTTATAGCTCCTCTTGGACTCTTTCTCTCTTTACAAGACTTTTGATATTCTCTTCGAAGATGTAAAGAAGAAGAAATATCTCAGTTCTCTCCCTCTCCAATAACTCTTATAAGAAATCACACTTAGACTCGCCACACTACACAGTACACACAATAGAACACTAAAGGAAACTCAATGACACACTAGTGGACTCCTTTTTCTGATCAATTTTTGCTCTAAATAAATCATAATATCAATTTTCTAAGAGGTGTATCAAATAACTCTTTAAAAAGCATCAAAGTTCACCGAGCCTTTTAGATTTTTGCCCTGCACCATCTTTAATGTTGTGTTGACCTCACTTTTGGTTGAGGTTTAGTTTTTCTTCTTTAGTAGCGTAAGGTCTAGCCATAAGATTTCCAGTTGACTATTCCTAGAAAACTAAAAAAGGAACCCTCACCATTGAAAATTCTAAACTCCTCTTTGCTCAACTTGAAGCTCCACATATTGGTCCTAACCTCTAACACTTAGTAGGTGGGATCAGTAAGGAAGATCTCAAAGATAGTCCCCATAGAACTACTTCACCTTAGAGCTGACCCTAGGTGTTATTTTGGAGCTAGTTCACTCACTATCACTGACTTTCACCCCATTCACTTGCAAACCTAAACCCAAAATTGTTGACTTTGATCCTTTCATCTTTTGGGAGCCTCATGTAGATGGTCCCCTAGACCCACCAGCCCTAAGCTAGGGATTAGCTAAGACCAGTACATAGAGGACCCAAATGGAAATTTCATTGATCCATAGCTCATATAAGGTGGTTGGTACCCCAATTCGACCAAAATATCCAACTTGGCATTTTGCCCCTAAATCGACCCAAATTACCTAAATGCCCCTAAAACCCCAAATTTGGCCAAAATTCCTCATTTCACTCAAAATACCCAAATTTGTTCAAAAATCATTTCAAACCATTTGAAATTACCAAAATTGCCCAAAAATTCCAAAAAAAATCCAAAATTTCCAAAATACCCCAAAATTTACCAAAATTACAAAAATACCCTTAGTGGCCCAAACTTTCCCAAAACATCCAAAATCACTTCAAATGCTCCAAAACCAATTTGGCCCATTTAATTGAACCCAATTTGGCCAATTTGATAGTTTTGACCAAAACTCCCAAATTGCCTTTAGAGGCCCAATTTCCCCAAATTCATCCCAAATGTCCACCAATTTGACCACAATCCTCTCCAAATTCAATTCTAAACTCAAATTCATCTTTTATATGATCAATCCAAACCAAATCCAAGCCTAATTGATCCATGCTTTGAGCTCAATTTTGTTCTAAATTAAACCCCAATTTTCCTATTACTTAACCCCACCAAATTAGACCCCATAACCTACTCAATTTGCCCCAATTTGAATCCTAAACTCTTCATAGAAATCCTACACATCAAATTGGAACTTCAATTGGCCTTGGTCAAGCCTAAATTTTATTTAATTTCAACCCACATTCAAAATCCCCAAATTTACCCCAAATTGGCTATGTCCCCAAATTCTCCCAAATTCAATGCCATAACCCCAAAATTGACACCCAATTGATGTTATGAATTCTTCATGAAATTCTTATAGACCATTTTCAACCATCAATTCGGACCTAACCCAACCTTAGCCAAACCTAGACCAAGTTTAACCCATCACCCCCAAATTGACCAAATGCCCTAAATCCGTCTAATTGAACCTCCAAATCAATTCAAAATTACTCCAAACCTTTTCAAAACCTCTTGTGATAATAATCTACACCAAGTTGATCAATCAATTGAGCTAAATGCCATGGCCAGCCTAATCCAAACCCAACTTCTAGTCATTTTGACCCTAATTGAACCCATGCACCAAAATTGACTTAGTCATCCTAAAGTCACCAAATTGATGACACAACAACAATCAAGTACACCCTAGTGACCAAACTAGACCCACCTAAACTAGCTAAGGTGAGCTATGGAACAATAGTCCCCTAATTTAAGGTATTTTACCCCTTTTTGAACTAAGCTTGAGATATCTTCTCCATCATGCCATAGCATTAAGCATCGTATGGCTTCCATGAGCCAAGAAGTGGCCATACCTTGGCTAGCCACCACCTCAGTCACTGGAAATAGCTGGCCCAAAGGTGCCCCCATTGGCCAAAACTCAAAACTAAACCCCTCTAACTTGGCTCACTCTAATTACTTGCTTGGGCCTTTCTTCCCTCCACCTCAGCATGCTTTAACACCCAACTCCCAGCCCTGAGCTCCACTAGGTAGCCATAGCTTTAAATTGACCTCTCCATAGCCAAGGAGGAGAGTGCTTGAAACCTTAGAGAAACTCTGCCAAAACCTCACCAGAGCCTCTCTAAACCATCCCAAGTGCAATCTCCTTGCTCTCAGCCACTCATAGCCACTCCACAAAGCTAATTTCTTCACTAAAATTTTCCCTAAAATTAAGATAGATCTCTCCACTCCACCACAGTGAACCATACTTCAATTAATTATGCACAAACCATATCCACAGTGAAAGAAGTTGATTCCTCACAAAAGCCCCCTCTGAAACAACCTCTAGGATAGTTCTAGACAAACACCTGAAATAGATTTTGATCAAAAACATATCCAGACAATTCACTAGGGCACAAGACATCATTTGGAGTTTTGTTGTACTTAATTAAAGCTACAACAATCATCTGATTAAGGCCTCCCCTCTCAGATAAAGGTATTGAACCTCAACCCTAATCCAAGATTTTTTTTATTCATTATATGTATTTACTGTATTTCATACCATTTATACTGTATAGATAGGTCTATCTTGAGTAGATGAAGGTTTAGAAATAAACCCCGTGTGATTTCGTTGAGACTGGAAGAAGATCTTAAGTTTTTAGTGTGAACGGCTTACGAGTTAGGTCATTTGGGGACGACAATGAAGAGCCATCCGGTTGCGCATTTATTTCATCAACGGAGGAGATCAAGTTGGACCAACTCTTGGTTTGAAAAGGCGGGCTGACGAGGCGGCTACACGGCTAGCGACGTCAAATGGCAAAGCACCGCGTGGAGATTTTGGAGTGGTCGAGGATGAGTTGGCGCTGCGCTGGATAAGTAGAAAAATAGGTTTTTTTGAATTATTTTAAATGCCTGAACTTCAAAAATTCATATCTTTCTCTAGAAAAATCATAAAATTAAAATAAAAATACCCTCTTGCTCAGTGAACATAGGAGATAAATGTGGACTAAAAATAAAAATTATTTTATTATCCCCTGATTTTTAATGAATTAAATATCCTCTGGAGTATTTTAATTCGTTATTATCAAACATTGCTCATCATGGCTTGAAATTTTGAAGGTTTATTCCTCATGGCAGAGACTATGTTCTCTGGATTTCCAAGGTCAAAGGGCATCTCTATGCTTCTAACCCTAATTTTCAATCTAGGGTGACCATTTTGTCTATTTTAATTATATAAATTAAAATATTATTTGAAAAATTATGGGGATAATTTTAGTAGTTTTCCTATGATCAGAAAAGTCTAGAAAAAATATCGTGATGTCTTGAATTATCTTGTAAATTTCAATAATTATTTAAATGTAAATATGTTGTGTTAATTTATGTAAATTATATACTTATATAAATTTGACAAAATCAATCCCCCATTGTTCATAAAATTCATGTTTATCCACTATAAAAACTTAAAAATTATTTGATTAAGTTCAAGTATTAAAGTTGATTTTCTAAGGAACCTTGTATTTTTGTATAGAAATAATTATATTAAATTAAATACACTTAGTAAAATTATAAAATGTGATTTTCTGAGTTCCTTGTAATTAGAGGCTCTTGGGAAAACTAAAAATTATTTTTAGAAAAATAATTAATTTTTTAGCTTTATTTGGAATTTAAAAATAATTAAAAATCCCAAAAATATCAAAATATTCAAAATGTGTCTAATTTTTGTGTGATCACTTTGGACTCACTAAAATATTTTTCCTTTTTTTTTTTCTAACTTTCAAAATAATAAGTTTTAAAAGCTTAAAAGTGGATTTTCCTTAGTTTTCCCATTAAAATAATTATAATAAATAAATTATAAAATCATGAAAATAAAAAATTTGATTCTCTAAGTTTTTTGAACTAAGAGAAGTCTAATAAAAATATAAAAAAATTTTGGTAATTAAAACACTATTTTCTATTTAATTAAATCATTGGAACTTGCTAATAATTGAATAATAATAATAAAATTTAATTCAAAAAAATCATGAGATTTTGGCTAAGTATTTCTCTGACCTAGGAAAACCCCTAATAATTTTCTCATAAATAAAAACTTTATCTTGGAATGTTAAATAAATCAATTTCTAAAAAAAACCTATTTTCTTGATTTAAATAAATATTTAAATTAAATTAAATTTTGAAAAGTCCACATATTCTCCTCTAATATTATAATTACCTCATGGATATGACACTCTAAACCCTCAAAGTCATTTGAGCTGTTGTTAATGAGTTATAAGGTGAAGTGCCCCAAGGGAAAAATAATCATTTTAGACTTTGGTGCCTTAATCAAAATTTAGGATTAACTAAGGGAAAATGGGTAATTTTGATCCTAAAAAGCATACTTGGATGATTGAATCACAATGGGATTAAAAGGTAAAAACTCACTCACCACCCATGCACAACATCAATAAAATCATAATTCTACTAATCTTCATGACTTGGAAGTTGACTAAGATCAAACGATTCTTAAAATATGGGCTTAAGAAAGAAAAGATGATAATTTATTTTTTTCAAGCCCAATGTTAAGAATGATGTGATCATTCAAAAAGAATACATATCACTTAAATCAAAATTTTGATGCTTACAATTTCACCTATCTTGATTGTTAAATGCTTAGTAGTGACCTAGGCTCAATGTCTAAACTCAATTGATCAGATTTAGAAGATAACATGATTGGTGATTAATATCCTTAAACACTAAAAGCTTGACTTTAATTGTGGGCACTATAATCTTTAAATGACCTAAACTTGCTTTAGAGGCACCCACTCACATAACTTTTAAACGAAACATCAATTAATTAATTGGGTATTCTATCCTTAGGATAATTAAATTGTAAAAGTTTCAGTAAGTAACAGGGTAGTCACACTTCAATCTCAGATGATTAATGGAATAATATGATAAGTCCAAAATGAACTCAGAATATTCCAAGTGATCTTCAAGATGGTCTAGGGTCATGCCTCAAGCATTTTTTGAAATCTATTGGACATTCTGAAGGGCAACTTGAACTTGTCATTTTTTTTTCTAAGATCATCCACTAAGATCTTCTGAGATTCAATAAAGTCATAACTTGTGATTTGGTAGCTAAACCCTCATCTACTCTTGCAATTTAAATCTCCTGAAAAATTATATACATGCTTTGTGAATACTAACCTTTCAGGTGATGTAAGGAGAAGAATCGATAGTACGCTTTTAAATTAATGCATTTACTTTTTTGTGCTTCTTGCCTTGAGCTTGCATGTTAAACAAAGATGTCACCCTGCATGAAAACAAAAACTGGTAGGATAGCCACAAAACCAAAAATAAAACTAAAATCAATCAAGATAAAATTCACCGCCACACCATTCAAAATATAAGACAACTCAAAATTTAATCACAAACATCACAAAACAACAATTGCAATTAAATTAAGATGTCTCTATGGGATGATCGAGAATTCCTCGGAGGAGGTAACCTACGGTTGCTAACGAGACTTCCCGCAATCTAAATGAAAGTATGGAACTCATTTAGTTGAGTTTAGTAAATTCATTTGGACTGAGTGAATCCAAAAAAAAAAATAGTGATACCAGAATGAGGGAATCGTAGGATCCTAACCGATGTCGCTCTAATCAACTTTAATATGCCACATATTATTTAAATCACCATAACTAGAGGAACATTTGATTTGACATCATAATCTGACACATTAGAAAACTTAAACTCATCATGATGAGGAGCTTGGAGCTAGCATTGTGGGCAGCATGGCCATCTTCAATAGCTAAACATGTCTACATCAGCTAAACCACTTTCTTTAGAATTAAATAACCAAGCCGTAGGAAATCGAGCTGGTTTGCTTATGCAACATAAATACTAAACTCATCTTTAGGCTTTTGTATAGCTATGTTGTACAAATATAAGCCCTAACTCACCTTGGGATTCTGTGGTTACAGTTCTTCACGACCTAAATCCTCGCACCTTCCAGGCTATTTGTGTGATCGTTTCACATGAATGTATTCCCTAAACAAATATAATTTGAAGGATGAAACATTTAAATAATCCCTCTCTGAAATTGAAGCCAAACAATAAGGTAGCTTTGGAAGTCACCAAGGTTTTCCTTCATATCTATGGCATCCCCTAGTTCTTTCTCTTTTGGATTCCAAAAACAAAATGTTTTAAATTTGAGTCATTCCCCTTTCACCCCTCTTTTTCTGATCTCATTGAAAATTCTTGTCCTTTTGACCTCATTAAAGATAATATTCCTTGATTTTTATCAAGAGTTTTCTTAGATAACTTTGGTTATCTAAGATGTCATTAACAATGTGGGATTCACCTTATAGGAAGCTTTTCCAAACTGAGCTTAATATAATCCCTATTTAATTCTTTGTATTAAATAGGAGAACTTATCGACAAGCAAATTGATTTTCACATAACAAACAGATGTCATAAATTTCTTAGGTCATTTGATCGAGTCTCACCCTCAAGTCTTATGTTTATCTTTCGGGATAGATACATGGTTTGACGTATAGTGCTCTTTCATTTGAACTCTGAAATATATGGGATCAGTTTGATTTCATACTTTTCTAAACTTATAATAGATACATACATACATATATGTACATACATACATATATGTATTTATACATACATAGATATATATATATACATACATAGATATATATATATATACATACATAGATATATATATATACATACATA
>JXCR01118809.1:19182-54235 GCA_002079205.1 Phalaenopsis hybrid cultivar
AAATTCTCATCAATATATTCTATTTTCTCTTGCAGAAGATGTTTATTGCATAAGTTTCCAATTCTNATTAAATGCCTTTCTGAAGTGGTCGACGAGATTCTAATTCTGGCGACCGACAGCTTCTAGCGGACAACTCCACAACTCAAAAATAGTGTTGATAGATTCTGGTGACGCTACTGGGGATTAGCTTCTTTCTCCTTTTAAATCAAGGAATCTTATCTTCATACATCAGTGATGTGTCCACATCCCTCTTGGACCAGATTATCCTTCTTCTGTTAGCATGCTTTACCCATTTCTTTCTTGGGTAAGTACGATCAAGTTTTTCGGACTTCAGGACCGTCTGTTCAATTACCTTTGAACATGAAGGTTCAGGAGGCCATTAAGGACTTTTTAATATTTGTGTGGGGTTGGACCCCCAATAGCTGTGTTGGTGGATTAGTTCCACTTGGACTTTGTGTGTTGTAAAGTTAGTCTTGCATGGGTCCTGAACTTCACTTTCGCTTTCAAGTTTGGTTTGCTATTTTGCAAATTAAATCGAATTGTGTTGTGCTGCACTTGCTCTTTATTTTTTTATATTAATTAAATCTTTCTACTTTCAAACTACATTTTCTAAAATCTTAAAATCTCCACAAATTAAATAAGGACTTACCTAGTCTACAAATCGACCTCTGTTACTTTTTAGTGCTTGCACTAAGATTACGAGGTTTCGGCCGAATAGCTAAGCTAGAGCTTTTTTTTTAAGTTTCTGCAATGGTGTTCCCAACACTTACTTTATCGTGCAACAAGCTGATGAGTCGTGATGCCCGCAATGTCACCCCTACCATTAAGTTCAGAGTCAGATTTGAAGATCTTGAGGCCATTCTCAGGAAATTCCAATTTGTCGTGATGAAAGTTGCTGCTCTAGAGGTTCAGGAATTGTTTGTTGAGTTTAACCTGAACTGCCCTCAGAACTTCCCTTCTTACAAGAAGTTCAAAACTGCTACCACTGCGGAACTTACCAAGCCTGTTGTTCCTATTTCTGCTAAGGGAAAAGAAGTTATGATCGTTGAAGACCTGACTGAAGGATTGGTTGTCCTACCGCTAGTATTTGAAACTAGATCAAGTTCGAGGAGCACACTGTTAACCCGAACCCAAAGGAGAAACTACAACCGAAAAATTCAGAGGGCTATTGAAGCCCAGATTTCCAAGGAAGTACATGTTGATGAAGTTCCTCATCAGGAGGAGTCAGGATTACCGGAGACCTATCCACTTCTACAAGGGACTAGGTTCCATCCCTTAATGGATACTAATGGGTACAAAAGTATCCAGAAGATTGCCGCTACTTTAGCATCACCTCATGGACATGGTAGGGAGAAGAAGTAGCCTACTCCTATCACCCGAGCCAGTTGAGTTTTCCAGAGACTAGCTGCCACAGAAGGTTGTTCAGTTGGTGAGTTACTTAAACAAGTGGAATATGCAGTATCCCCTTGCATGAAGAAAAAAATTCTAAGGGACGTCCGAGCTATTAGATGATCTCAGAAATCAACTGAAGATTTTTCTGCTCGCATTCCTGTCTGGTTCCGCTTGGGAAGAAGAGTTGATACCACCATTGTTGCTACTGATTCTACTGTCACTAAACTTGCAGGACGTCGACCATTTAAGTCGCATCTGGGTCCAATTATTATACCAATTATCAGTCACAATGATGTTCTTAGAGTTTCAAAGGGAAAGACGAAGAGGTTACCCAGTACTATATCTCGTCTACACCATGGGGAGTATACTTCTCTTTGACATGTTGATGTTTCTGCTGAGGTACTCCGTCTCAAGACATCACCGTCAAAGAAAAAGGTATGGGTACCCAAGGTCACCATACTGATACGGTCTAGTAAGCCCAAAGGGCAGGATCATGGATTGAAGCAAGTGTCTGAAGTATCTAACATTGTCGGAGCAATTGCTAGCGAGATGGAAGAGCAAGTGGAGGATGTCCAACAAAGTCATCTAGATCTCAAGATGCTACAAGAATCAATAATTGAAGGAAAGGTTGAAAAGCTCAGGGTCAAGATTTTTGAGTTGGTCTAAGAACATGGAGTTTCAATCGATGATGATGAAGAAGATTTTGACTTCAATGAATACCTCAAGGAAGATTTCACGGATATCCATATCGTCGAGACCAGAACCACTGCATCTGTGCGCGATGCTCAACCTCTCAGTGAAGAGAACGTCGTAGATAAGTTGTGTAGGGTTGTTTTCCTAAGGGATGACCAAATCAGCCAAATGGAGAAAAGAATGGAAGAGATGGCTGCTGCATGACCGCCATAGCCACAGCTCAGGAATAGTCTCAACCCCCACAGTTAGCTTCTCCAAAAGTCAACCAACTTGAGATTATACATATCACAGATGAAAGGAGGGAAGTTGTCTCAGCAAATGGAGATGATCAACAAAAGAAGGATTATCCACCAAGTGTCATGCCAGAAAAGAATTTAAGCAAAGGGTCGAGCAAGTTCAGGAAGCCTTAGCCCAATCTAAGGGTAGTGCATTGATTTTGAAGGGTAGACCTTACCCGGAGGAATTTGAAGCCGTACCCTAGCCTAAGGGTTTTGTGTCGCCAAACTTTAAGATATTTGACGGGACTAGAAATCCCAGACAACATATAGCGCATTTTTGAGCTAGTTGTGGCAATACCAGAGGTAATGAAGCATTGCTTTTCTGCATTTATCAACAACTTATCAGGGATAGCATTTAATTGGTATGTTGAGTTGCCCAACGGATCAGTCAAGACATTCACTGAATTAGAACAATTATTTGTGAAGAGATTTATCAGAGCGCAGCATCATGTGTCTATTGGAGATATCGTATTAGAGATGTAGAAGCCCAATGAGACTTTAGTGGACTATATTTTGAGGTGGAGAAACCTTAGCATGAAATGTGAACATAAGCTACAAGAACATCATGCGATTGAGATCTTACTCAAAAGCATTCATGGGCCAATAGCTTTCATGCTCAAGGGACTCACTATTAAATCCTTCGAGAAGCTACTTAGCAAGGATAAATGCAAACATATGGATTCTCATGAGAAAGCGAAGAAGTCCAGGATGACCAGAGTATTTGAAAAGAAGTCTAAAACAGTGGCAGCAGTCGATAAAGGAAAACAACCAATGAAGATAAATGCAGAGAATTCTCATCAATCGTCATCACAGCATGCTCAAAAACAGACACAGCAGTATGACCAGTCTAGCCAGAAACTACCTCAAGGAGGATCATACCAAATAGAGAATAAGAAAATGCCCATTGTGGAACGTAGGAAAGCGGTGTACTCCTTTAAAGATGAGCCATACTCAAAATCTTCAGAAGTCTGATGAAGAAGCCTAAGTTTAGATTACTAGATACAGAGAAACCTGAAGAGGTTGAAAAAAAGGATTAATCAAATTATTACTCGTATCACAGATTTCTTGGACACACTATAAAAGATTGTTTTGTCTTCAAGGATTGTCTTAAGAGAAATCTTAAGGAAGGAAATATAACGATCCCGAAAGAATATTTAAAAGAACCAAAAAAAGGTTCTATAAATGTGATTTTGGCTGAGCTAGTCTCTCTGATTGACCCATATACTGGAAAAGACAGGTGGAGCATAGTATGGAGCAAATCATCCAAGAAAATACTGAACCAAATCTAGAATGCATCAACATAAGCCTCCGTTCAGAGTCTTCAGCCTGCCAAGCCTGAAATGAAGATTTCACCAGAAGATCCGTCACCGTTAAAGAAGAAGAAGAAGAACAACACCATGAAGACTGACAGCATTAGGGGTAGGATAGGGGCTGCCTCTGCTAGATTAGTTGTCTCGGATTCAAGGAAGAAAATCCTAAAACCCTTGACCTTGTATGATTATCTTTTTGCACCTTCGGAGTCTTATGAATATAATGATTATGATTTTAGCTACGTTCTAACTGTTTCTGGTGACAACGTGATTATGACCAATCTAACCTCAATCTTGATTCCCAAACTGGTCCTTAAATCATACTTAAGTCTGATGAACCTGTTAGTAAGCTCGAAGAAGACATCAACAATACTGATTACGACAGCGCTATGAGTGAGGAACCAATCCTCGATTGCCACGGTGCACCATTTGCCATCAACTTAGATCTTTCTGACAAAGAAGAAACGCCGGAAGATTCGACAATGGTACCTCAAGAAGAAGAAATTATAGAGGTAAATTTAAGGAGAGGGAGAGTATTACCTCCGAGGTCAGCTCCAACGGATAAAGAAAATTAAATAGTAACTCAAGAAGAGCTACCTCCACCTCCTCCAGTGGAAGAACCACGTAACCAAGAGAAAATTGGAGGATTGTGCAAAGTGGAATACAATGTGCTAGCTCATCTTAAGAAGTTACCGGCCAAATTAAGCATCTACAACATTCTAATCCTATCAAAGGAGATGAGAGAGTCTCTATTTATTACTTTGCTTGACGAAGATATTTTCTTAGCTCAGTTGGCTAGCACATCCTCAGATGAAGTTTGCTCATTAAAAGAACCATCAGGGATAACCCTCACAGATGAAGACTTGTTGTTCGGCACCGCCGATCATAATCATCCACTCTATATCTTCGTTAACATCGGCAGATTTGTGTTGTCCAGAGTTCTAGTAGATCCTGGAGCATCCCTTAAGTTGATGAGTCTGCGGACACTGACCTATTTGAACATTGAAACTGAGGAGCTTACGGCTGATAAAATGATGCTAAGAGGATTCAACCAAAAGGGAGAAAGAGCCCATGAATTAATTACATTGCTTATAAAAGTTAGAGAATTAGTAACAACAGCTAAATTTCATATCATCGATGTCAAGACCTCTTTTAATGTTCTACTTGGATGACCATGGATTCACGAGCATGACATGGTTTCGTCTTCCCTACATCAATGCATTAAGTATTAGAAGGAAGGACAAGAACATTGCATCAAGGGAGATTTACAATCATTTCCAAAGAAAAATGTCTTCTCTCTTGAAATTATGACAAATAAAGATGAAGATTTAGAAGAATCACAAAGAGGAAGCCATTCAGCTCCGCTTCAGTGATCGCTCACCACTCTTTTGCAATAATTTGGTGCGGGTTCTTTTAGTTCGTGCACTCGAGGTCGAGGTCGCGGATGTGAACGAGCAAGAACCAATTTAAATGTTGAACGGGCTAAATCAACCATCAATATTGATAATGATGAAATTTCTGAGGATGAAATAATGATGATAAAACAGAAGAAACCACAGTACTAGATATCCTTAGAAAATACAGAGTAAAGTGAATATGAGTCGATGTATGATCCGATAAACCACTATGTGAAACCCTTACTTCGATTTTCCCTCAAAAGGTCAAGATTTTAGAGTATAAGGAGGTCTGTAGTGCTAGTTCAAAGCTGATCAAATTTTATCTTGCCTCTATTTCTACTAATCTTGAAAATCATGTAAATTTGGATGAGGATCCTAATGAATTAATGGAATTGCCTTTTTGTTACTTTTCACATTATGTACAAAAGTTAATTCAATAGGGAAATTTGTCAAAACAAATGACAAAAGATAAATTACAACTTTTTAAAAAATTGTAGGATGTTAAATGTCAAACTCCCAACTTGAAAGAGGGTCTCAGATTTGGTATAGTCGGGTCAGTCGATGATTCAAAATTTTGTATGATTGTTATTAGTGAATCAGAAAAGGATCACCTTGATGTGGAGGATGACTCTACTGATCAACTATTAGAAGATGCTCGGCCATAATTTGAGGAGGAAATCAAGTCAATTGTTGATGAATTGAAAGAAATTAACCTCAAGATGGAAGAGCAGCTCCGACCTACATTTATAAGTTCTCTACTCAATTATGAAGAATCTTTAAAGTTGATCAAACTGTTAACAGAGTTCAAAGATTGCTTTGCATGGAGTTATGATGAAATGTCAGGACTGTCAGCAGAAGTTGCAGTACATAAGCTCGGGGTGGATAAAAATATGACCCTATTAAAACAAGCTCTAAGAAGAATGCGCCTCTAAATAGAGCAACAAGTCATTGCCGAGGTGAAGAAAGTAATAGACACTAACTTTTTAAGAGAAGAGCAATACCCCCACATGGTTAGCTAACATTGTGCCAGTTAAGAAGAAAAATAGACAAATACGTGTATGTGTCAACATCAGGGATTTGAATAAAGCATGTCCAAAAGATGAATTTCCACTATAAACATCAGAAATGATGGTGAATATCGCTTCAACACATGAGATTTTCTCTTTTATGGATGGATCATCGAGATACAAGCAAATCAATATGGCTCCCTAGGATGCATTACTTACAACATTCAGAATGCCGATTCGAATTTTCTACTACACAGTGATGTCGTTTGGATTGAAGAACCCTGGAGGAACATACCAATGAGCTATGAAAAAGATTTTTGATGATCTCATTCAAAACCAAGTGGAATGCTATGTGGATGGTTTGTTCATCAAGAGTAAATAGAAAATATACCATTTGTATGATTTGAGGATCATTTTCGAACGATTACAACACTATGACCTTAAGATGAACCCCTTAAAGTGTTCCTTCGGTGTTACCTCCAGGAAATTTCTAGAATTTGTTGTCCGTCATCAGGGAATCAAGATTGACCCGGATAAGATTAAAACTATCTTGGAAATGCCTCCACCCAAAACCTTAAAATAACTACGTTCCTTTCAAGGGAAGTTGTATCTTAGACACATTATTTATAATCTCTCATGTAAGTGTCAGCCCTTCTTGGAATTAGTTAAAAAGGATATCAAATTCTCTTGGGAAGAGATATTCTAATGGACTTTCGAGGACGCTCAGCAATATTTAATGACACCTTATATTTTGGCAACTTCTATCTTGACAAAACCTTTAATATTTTATACTGCGGCCTTAGATGACTCTCTTGGAGCCCTCTTGGCCTAATTCAAAGACGAGGGTAAAGAAAACGCACTCTACTACTTGAGTCGTTGTCTATTACCAACGGAGATAAGGTATCCGCTTTTTGAGAAGCATTGTTTAGCTTTAATCTTTACCGCCCAAAAGCTCAGGCATTACATGTTTTCTCATAAAATTACCCTCATTTCGAAAGTTAATCCATTGCAATATTTGATGACTTGGCCAACACTCTCTGAACGTCTAGCAAGATGGTCGATGATTTTGTTACAATTTGATATAACTTTTGTTCCCCTCTGTGCTATAAAAGGATAGATTTTCTCACTGCACACCCACTTCTAGCTGGGTCCTTTCTTAATGATGAATTGTCAGATGAACAAGTATTACAAATGGAATTCTTTGGTGCGCAACATTGGGAGATGTACTTCGATGGAGCTTCGTCAGCCAGAAAAGAAAGAAGATCAAGAGCAATTATACCAGACAAAGCAGGGATTGGTTTAATCTTCATCACGCTAGATAAGGGTATGTTGAGGTTTGCATAAAGCCATGCACTAACAATGAAGCAGAATATGAAGCACTAATCATTGGATTGGAATTGGCAATCTTGATGGATATAACAGATATTTCCATTTATGGTGATTCTCAACTCATCATTCAATAATTCGTCTGACAATACAAGATTTTGAAACCAAGGTTAGCAAAATACCAGCATTACACCATGAAGCTACTAGAACAGATCCCCAATGTAACTTTCTATCGGATTCCTCTGAGAGATAATGCCCATGCTGACGCTTTAGCAAAAATTGCAAAAGAAATGATGAGTCCCCCGAAGGATTCCATTAACATTACAGTACAAGGTAGACAGCTTTTGTCTCGAATCAACTTCAAAAATCTCTACAAGCTCGAAAAAGAAGAAGAAATGATGATTGCAGTTGCTAAAACCAACGAAGATTGGCGTAAGCCATTAATAGATTATTTGCAGACTAGAAAGCTGCCAAAAGATAAGTCATCAACGCATGACATCACAAGAGGGGCTATGTCGTACGCTTTAGTGGGTGATGTCCTCTATAGAAGATCGTTCGACCAGGTGTGGTTGTGTTGTCTAAGCAAATTCAAAGCACAAAATATTGTCAAAGAAGTACATGTTGGATTGTGCGGCGCTCACCAGTCAGGGCCAAATATGAAAATAAGGAAAAAGAGACTCGTATATTATTGGCCGACAATGATGTCCGACTACATAGATATAGCCAGAAGATGTCACCAATGTCAAGTGCATGGGGTGGTCTTGCACCAACCTCCCAATTTGCTACACCCAACCATTGCTTCGGGGCCATTCAAGTATTGAGGCACGAACATAATAGGTTTGATAGACCCTCCATCCTCTAAAGGGCACAGATTTATACTTGCTGCTACAGATTACTTCTTCAAATGAGCAGAGGCTGTGCCATTACGAGAGGTTACGGCACAACACGTCCTTCAATTCTTTAAAAGCCAAGTTGTTTACTGCTTTGAAGTTCCTCCCATAATATTTTACGACAATGGGAAAGCCTTCAAGAGCACAAAAATCAACAAATTTGTCAAGCAGCACGGGATAGACTGGGGATAATCTACGATCTACAATCTCAGGGCAAATGGCATGGCTGAGGCCTACAATAAGACACTGGTACACATTTTTAAGAAAACACTAGACGAAAACAAAAGAGATTGGCATAACAAAACTATTATAAGCCTTTTGGGTCTACCGGACAACGTTCAAGACTCCCACTCAGTGTACACCATACACACTTGTGTACGGGTCAGAGGTCGTGCTACCGCTAGAAGTCCAGACACCGTCTCTCAGAGTCGTTGTTATCAATCAACTTACAATAGAAGAATGTGCAAAACTCAGACTTGAAGAATTGGAAAGTCTCGAAGGAAAGCGACTAGAAGCACAACAACATTTAGAGCTTTACCAAGTGAGGATGGTACAAGCTCATGACAAATTGGTCTGCCCAAGGACATTCAAAGTTGGTGATCTCGTACTTGTTCTCAAAAGGCCTATTCTTGCATGCCGTAAAGTAGGTGAAAAATTCAAACCAATTTAGTGAGACCATTTATCGTAGAAAAGGTCTATTTAGTAGGAGCCTACCGGCTGGTGGATTTTTAAGGCAAAAGACTCATGTTACCAATCAAGGGACGATACTAGAAGACATACTATGCAACTTGATATTGCTTGAATTGAAATTTTGAAATTTTGATTGTTCTGGGGTTATTTATTTGTCCAAACATTTTTTACCAGATCAAAAAATTTGGTAATAAAATTAACCTCGATAAAATGAAAATTTCTGAATTTACATACTTCAATTTTCTCCTTTTTACTCTTAAGTTTGATGTTTTACTTAATTAAACAAAATATATAATAAAATAAATGATTTTCTCACCAACATAAAAAAAAAAAATTTTTCTAATAAAAACTTTATTTTGTTTTTTTCTTGCTAAATTTCATTGCGCTGATGTTTTTTCTATTGTTTGCAGAGAAAATGTCAGGACAAAAGCTGATTTTTGCTTTTAAGGATGGCTAGAATCTTGCACTTAATGAGGAAAGGGCACCGCAAGTTGGCATAATAAACTTCGACATGGACTTCGGTCAAGTCGATGTAGACTATGAGGGTCCCCTGATGGATGTCCTCAGTCGTCGAGAAAAAGAAGGTCTACCATCACTGTTAAAATTTAGCACTAAGGAGGATCCTTCATTGAAGGGGAAGAAAGTGATAGTGCAACAAGATTTGATGGAGGGGACTAGTCGTCTGCCATCTATGATAACTGCACCGACTAGAGGTCTAGTCACTGCTGATGACGAGAGACTGCCAGATGCACCGTTACGAAGGAATTAACTCAGAAATTCCAATAGTTGAAAACATAGAGCTTTCCTACGTAAAGAAAGAAGATGCCAGAAGGTGGCAGAAAACTTACTTACCCCAATTCATGAGGGGAAAATCTACGATCCATGCATGAGAGAGACTTCCTTCAGCTTGCCTATCATAGAGGATGAGTCTGAGTTCACTGCTGTTGACCTCACTTTTGGTTGAGGTCTAGATCTTCCTCTTTAGTATCCTATGGTCTAGCCATAGGACTTTCCTATTGACTATTCCTAGAAAACTAGAAAAGGAACCCTCACCAAGGTCTAGCCATAGGACTTTCTTATTGACTATTCTTAGAAAACTAGACAAGGAACCCTCACCATTCCCAAACTCTTCTCTACTCAACTTGAAGTTCCACATATTGGTCCTAACCTCTACCACTTAGTAGGCCAAACTCCTCTTTACTCAACTTGAATTTCCACATGGTGGTCCTAGCACTTAGTAGGTGGGGTCATTATGGGGGAGCCCAAGGTGAGTTACCATAGGACTGCTTGACCTTAGGGTTGACCCTGGGAGTTGGTCTAGAGCTAAGGTACTCACCTCACTCACAATCACTCACAAATACAAACCCAAAATTTCTTGACTTTGATCCCTTAATCCTTTGGGAGACTCATGAAGATGGTCCCCTAAACCCACTAGCCCTAGAATAGAGTTTAGCTAAGACCAGTACATAGAGGACCCTAATGGAGCTTCCATTGGTCCATAGCTCATTTATGGTGGTTGGCACCCCAATTATACCAAAAATACTCAACTTTGCCTTTTTCCATTAAATTCCCCCAAATTACCTAAGTACCTTTGAAACCCTAAATTTGGCCAAAATTCCCAAATTTACCCTAAATACCCAAATTTGTTCAAAAATCATTTCAAACCTTTTGAAAACATCCAAATTACCCAAAATCAACAAAAAATTGTCATTTTACCAAAATACCCCTCAGCCCAAAATTCCAAAATTTTCAAAATATCAAAACAAATTCCCAAAATCTTTAAAATATTCCCAATTTCATTTTTCTCAACTATCACATGACCCAATTTGACCAATTTGACCATTTTGACCAAAACCTCCAGATTACCTTTAAAGGCTCAATTTCCTCAAATTCACTTCAAATGTCCATCAATTTGGTCTCAATTTCCCCCAATTTCAATTCTAAATTCAAATTCACCTTCTATATGATAAATCTAAGCCAAATCCAAGCTCAATTGGCCCATGCTTTGAGCCCAATTTTGATCTAAGTCAAACCCTCAATTTTGGCCCTACGACTTAGTTCCACCAAATTGAACCCCATGGCCTACTCCATTGGTCTCAATTTGAATCCTAAGCTCTTCATAAAACTCGTACACATCAAAATTTACCTTTAATTGGCCTTGGTGAAGCCTCAATGTCTTCTAATTTCAACCCAAATCCAAAAAATCCCCAATTTTACCTAGAATTGACCATGTCTCAAACTTTCACCAAATTGATTGCCTTATCCCCAAAACTTCAACTCCATTACTTCATTAAAAATATTCATAACATCTCCATTAATCATTTGGACCATTCAATTGATCCAAATTCCAAGCCTAGCTCAACCTAAGCCCAAGTGTAGTCCAAGATGCCAAAATTGACCAAAATCTCAAAATCTTTCAAACTGAGCTTCCAATTGAACTCAAAATTACTTCAATCCTTCACCAAAAATGTTCATTACAGTCATCTACATAATTTTTATCAATCAATTGGGCTGAAAGTCATGGATGGCCTAACCCAAAGCCACATTAAGCCAAATTAACCTACATGGACCCCTTCACCAAAAGTTGACCCAATCTAGCCAAATTGGTTAAGACAAAGCCACCACAGCCAAATTTTAGACCTTATTGACCAAGCTAAACCCCATGGAACCACCTAAATGAGCCATGGACCAGAGGATCCCCAAATCAAGGGATTTATTTCCAAAATTGCTTAAGCTTAAGGGATTAACTAAAGACCTATCCAAATAAATTGTTGTGACAGATTCCCCTAGCTCACCTGACGTCCTGGCCACCTCCCCTAGCCTTGTCGGCCAGCCTAATCACCAGAGCAACCAAAACCGTGAGACACCCTAAAAAAATCCAAACTCATTTCAAACCTTGAAGCCACCCCATCTCATTTGAAGTTTAGAGCCTCTCTGCCCTCCACATAGGCAACACTTTGCACCCATACATTGGCCCACAGAGCCACCCTAAGTCATTTTTATAAAAGCTTGACCTCCATAACCATAAAGGTGTACTAAAAATTTCCTAAGGATAGCCTCTAAAATTACTCCCTGAGCTTCCTTGAGACCTCCACAGTGCAATCTAACCACTCCATTTCCCTAATTCCTCTTGCCGAAGTTCAATTTTGGAGCTCAAATCCTTGCTGAAGACAGGTCATTCTCCACCACACCTCCACAGTGCACCAAATCCAAATTAAACTCACCCACACCATCACCACACTGAACTAAGACAAAGTCCTATCAAATCCCCCTTATACAGAGCCTCTAAGATAGCTCTAGACCAACACCCAAATCCGATCTTGATCAAATTCAGGTCTAGACCTTTCACCATGACCAGAGGCTCGATCTTTAGCCTCCTTAGACCTCCACAAATGTGCCGAGAACCTCTGATTGAAGCTTCCCTTCTCAGAGTAAAGGTATTGAACTTCTCCTCTTCCTGAGTCGATTTTGATTCTCCATTTGATTAGAGTTAGTTTAATGGCATGTTTACCATATAGATATGTTCATCACACTTATACGATTCGATAGGATCAAACCCAAGGTCATTTGGTAGAGAAATGAGTGAGATCTTAAGGTTTTAGTGTTAACTGTCATGGGTTAGCCCATTTTGGGATGATGACGGGGAGTCGTCCTATCACACGTTTATCTCATCAATGGACAAAATCTAGCCGAATGAACTCTCGGTGCATGAACTGCGGGCTACGTGGCATGCCAAGATGGAAAGCTCAAAGAACGGGAGTGCGTCGCATCGTCATTCGGAGCTTCATAGGATGAGGTGGTGCCACGCGTTTAGATAGATAAATAGGGAATTAAATAAATTAGAAAACGATCCCTAACTTCAAAAATCCATATCTTGGTGTAGAAAAATTACAAAAATAAAATAAAAATACTCTCTTGTTGAGTGAATAGAGGAGAAAAATGTGGAAATAATTTGAAGTTTATGTGATGTATATTTTATTTTTAATTGATTAAACACTGTTTTGAGTCATTTGATTCTCCATGCATGTAGTCATTTCACCATGGCTTGAAATTTTGGCATGTTGTTCTCTCTGTCTTAAGAGCATTCTCTGATTTTTCCAAATTCAAGGGAGATCTCTAGATAGAGATCCATATTTTTCAAGCTTATGTCTATTATTTACATAAATTAATCATAATAATTAGCATGTTGCTTAGATTTGGAATATTTATTATGGCCAGAGGAACCTTTGGAAAATGTTTCATGATCTAAGTCATTAAGAATGTACCTAATTTTCACAAATCATAAAATTCAATGAAAATTAATTTCAAGAAACACAAATATCTAAATGACTTGGTTTTTAATCTTCACTGTAATTTGAAGTTCAGAGACCTCCGCATAAAAATTTAAAAATATTTGGAGCTCATTTAATAACTCAAATTGATTTTCTAAATTAAAAGCCTTTTTAACACTAAAATGATTTTTAAAAATTAAAATATAACTAAAAAAATAATAAAAATTAAATTTTCGAGTTCTCTGTGATTAGATGAATTTTATAAAAATAACTTTGCAATTAAAATAAAACATCCTTTTTAAGCCTTTCCTTAATATTTAAATAATTAAAAAATTCTAAAAATCAAAAAGATATTAAAATTCATGGGAAAGTTCTAAATTGTTTTCTAAACACTTAGGAATAATTGAAATATTTTCCTAATTTTTTAAGTGAAGATGTTGAATTTTGAAGCTTAAATTAATTTTTAAAGGCTAAAAATGGATTTTCACTAAAATAATTAAAAATTCAAAGAAAAATAGAAAAAAATGTGAAATTTGTTTCTCTGGGTTCCTTGACCTCACAGAACTTTAATAAAAATTTGAAATTTAATTTTCCATATTTAAAATATTTTATAATTAATAAATACTCCAGAGATTGAAATAATTCTAATAATTAAAATAAAACTCAAAAAATCATGAAATTTGGTCCCAATAATATTTTGGCCTAAGTATACCTCCAATTAAAATTTTAAGGGATTAGGCTTTACCTAGGTCAAGTTAGGGAATTCTCTTTAAAAAATCCTATTTCTTTGATATAAATAAATATATAATTTAAATTAAAATTTGAAAAATCACATTTTTCTCCTCTAATGTCTTCATTGACCCATGAGTGAGGTGAGATAAAAATTCCAAAGTCATTTGAATTAAATTTGATGAATTATGAAGTGTTAGAGGCTTAGGGGCAAAAGTGTAATTTTAGAAAGTTAGCCTTAATTAACATTTTGGCTTAATTCAAGAAAAGAAAACGGGTAACCTTTTATCCCAATTAACATATTTGGATGATTGAAACACAAGGGGATTGATTGGTAGAAATCAATCTCACTTTTATTAATTAAAGGATAAATTTGTAATTTCCTTAAATTATTAAAATTTGGAAGTCATCAATTAAATGATCCTAGACTTAACGGTATGCTTTTGAGTTTTGATAACTCACTAATTTAACACCCCTATTTGATGTTCAAATGACTTTAAAAAATGAATCATCATCACTTAAAATTCAATCTCTTTCAAAATATAACAAAGACATCTATCAAAAGTCTAAAGAGCTTAGTAGTGACTTAGGATAAATCAAATTTGGTTAAAAGAGGATTAGAAAAATGAACATAATTAAAAATTGAACATCTTTAAGAACACTACAAGCCCAAATTAAAAAGTTGGCCAAGTGTCTTGACAACATTAACTTGCCCCTTTAATGGTCTTCTCCCACATAATCCTCAAATTAAATTATAAGTGATAATTACCCCACTCTTAGGGATAATTGAAACATCAATGTTGATTGAGCATTAAAGGTATTTACAGGATGGGTTATTAAGCAACATAGTAAGTTTTAAAAGAGCTCGAGACTTTTCACCAGGTAGTGAGAGGGAAGCATGGATCTGCTTCTTTCTCCAGCTCTATTGGATACCTTGGAGGTCTACTAAACTTAATATATTTTGATTAACAAAAATCATCTTTAATCAAATTAATAGGGACCCACCAAGATATGACCTAGGGTTGGGTAGATCACTAAACCTTTCTTTTTTGCTTTATATAAAATGCTCTCAGATGCATTTTGAGTTTCTGGTGGTGGAACGAGAAGACTCGTTAGGTACGCTTTTTATAGTTTACAGTGTCGTCTTTCTTGTACTTTCATGTTGTACTTTTTATGCTTATAAAACTTGCATGGTAAACAAAAATTTCACCCTGCATGAAAACCAAAACTTAAAACCAAAATTAAAATCATCCAAGATAAAAATCACCTCCACGACATTCAAAATATAAAACAACACAAAATTTAATCACAAACATCACATAAACCACAACTACAACTAAATTAAGACATCTCTATCGGATGATCGGGAATCCCTCAGAGGAGGTAACCTACGATTGCTAACGAGGCTTCTCACAGTCTAAATGAAAGTACATAATTCATTAAGTTGAGTTTAGTAAATTCTTTTGGACTAAGTGAATCCAATAGAAAATTGTAGTATCAGAACGAGGGAACCGTAAGATCATAACCGGTGTCGCCCTAATAACCTTTAACATGCTCAATAAATTTTTAAGGAACTACAACCATAGGGCCACTTGATTTAACATCATAACTTAACACCCTAGAAAACTTAAACACGTTATGGTAAAGAGCTTGGAGCTAGCATGGTGGGCAACACAACCATCTTCAACAGCAAAACCTGTCTTCCCCAGCTAAACCATTTCCTTCCTTAGAATTAAATAATAAATCCATAGGACTTCGAGGTAGTTTTCTTATGTAACATAAATCCTCACCTCATCTTGAGGCCTTTGTATAGCCCTACATACAATATAAGCCCTAACTCGTCTTAGGATTTCGAGGTTGTCGTCCGTCATGACCTAAATCCTCACATCTTCCAAGTTATTTTTGTGATCATTTCACACGAATGTAAGCCCTAACAAATAAAATTGGCAGGATGAAACACCTAAATATTTTCCTCAAAATTGAAGCAAAACATTAGGATAGTCTGGGAAGTCACCGAAGTTCTCCTTTGGATCTATGACATCCTCTAGTTCTTCCTCCTTTAGATTCTACAATAAATGTTTCAAATTCGAACCAATCCCTTTTCACACCTCTTTGACTGATATCATTGAAAATTCTTATCCTTTGACCTCCTTGAAGATAATATTTCATGATTTTTATCGAGAGTATTCTTAGGTGACTTTGGTTATCTAAGATGTAATTAACTATAGAGGCTTGCCCTTATAGGAAGCTTGTCCAAACCTAGCTTAATATAAACCCTATTTAATTCTTCATATTAAATAGGGGAAATTGTCGACAAATAAAACGGTTTCTTAGACCAAACGGACGTCATAAATTTCTTAGTTTATTTAATTGAGCATCATCCTTAAGTCTTGTATTTATCCTTCGGGATAAATACAAGGTTTGAGGTACAATGCTCTTTCATTTAAACTACAAAAAATATGGGGTCAGTTTTTCTTCATATTTTTCTAAACTTAAATCTATGTGTAAATTAAAATGTATTTCCAAAGTGGGCGACGGGATTTAGATTTTGGTGACCGACAGCTTATTACGGGCAACTCATTAACTAAAATAGTGCCGATAACTACAAAGCCAACAATACCAAAAGTTACAGATGATCATTGTGCAGATTGCCCTACATGCAACGCAAAGATTTCCATGCAGATACCAACTACAGTGGCATTTGTGGAATGCCCGGACTGCAACTTCTTCCACCTAGAGCGTTACAGCACTCTGGAGGAATATACGTCCACCGATAGCGAATTTCAGATCACTAATCACTCAATGGGGGAATCATATATTTTGTTGGATACAGAGACAACACCAACATGGATTCCTGTTGATATTAAAATGAGGGAGCTTCCTCAATAGCCACCAATTGTCACCTTGGCAGAATACTACAAAATGAGTAAATTAAAGAAAAGAGAATTTGAATTTTATGAAGAAGTTCAAAAAAGATTCAACAATATACTAGAAGGCTTGAAGCTGTACACCAGAGTCTTTTCTAAAAGTGACAAAAGAAGCATTCTTGACTTTATATTTGATCTAAGGATAGGGGTCGAGCTGGTCTTCTGATGGAAAGAACCTATTCTGAACCACGGAAATGGATGCGTGGAAAATGCACAATCACCATCCAATGTGGTTGTTGTTATAATTTAACCAAAGATAGACAAGGAAATCCCCCTGGGATTTTAAGACATGATGAGGTGGATCTGTTACCTGTATGATAAAGTGGATGATCAATAGGATGGTCCGATGAAGCATACTTCCAGTTGATTGCATTTCTAACAGTTGCATCATCAATATCTATGATGAAGGCGATTGCATTCCCCCGCATATAGACCATCATGATTTCAGGAGACCTTTTGCATGGTTTCCTTCATAAGCAAGAGCAATATCCTGTTTAGGAAAGAAATAGATGTCATTGGCCCCAGCAAGTTTAAAGGATCCGTGAAGATTCCACTACTAGTGAGTTCAATACAAATTCTCAAGGAAAATGGAGCAGACATTGTCAAACACTGCATTCCATGGGTAGGATACCACAGGGTTTCTTTAAATTTCAAAAGGATGGATAGTAGCAAAATGTCATATGGACTTCAACAAAATCCAAAGTTAAAAGAGATACAACCTAACGAGCTATGAGAGGGTTGCACCTCTAAGTACATTCAACGGGAACTCTTGTCCTGGAGCGTGGCTTAGTAGGTTAGCTCGATCAAGAGCTCACCCCATCGAGGATGGACAGACAGGCGATACCTTTTGTACTACACAGTAGATATGATGATATGTGTATCAGATATGCTCATCTTGTGATATGTACCCAGCATGAGATATTTTTACATGTACTTTTGATGTGTTCAACATATTATACAGTTTGATGCTTCAGCCCATGGTCAATCTGTAACACCTGTTTAAAGCAGATTAATGAAATCTCTTTTAGAATTTAGTCTATTTGCTCAATTTCGCTTTTGTGTGATATATACAGAGCTACAAAATCATGTGTTGGTCCTGAATTAGAACGAACAAGGAACAAAACAATAAAAACTTGATAATAATTAAATTCAAACAAAATACTCTTTAAAAAAAAAATCAACCAACAAAAATTAAATTTTGAAAATATTTTTTTTATAATTAAATGTGATAAAAACAACAAGAAAAGAAAATAAATTTGTTGAGTTGATTCTCTCGATTTCAAGGTCTCTTACTCTTTGCTCGCGCAGCACGACTGCCCTTGTCTGCACTAATTCTCTTCACGTCCCCGTGGAATTTCACATTCTGCACTAAATCTAACAAAATTTCACAATTTTTTCTCACCAATACCTATCCTCACATGAGACATATCTATGAGTTCAACACCACAAATTCTCTACACTATTGTCATATTGTTCTCGAGGACAGTACCAAGATGTTAATTCTTTTTCCGCTACCCCATAGGATGGATGTGAGTTCCAGTGCTTTTCTCCCTAAACTAGCAGATAATTCCCTTGTCACCATTTGGGTTGAATATGAGTCATAGAGCTTTCCTCCCTATTGTGGCACATATCTTTGAGATTGGTATATAGCCCCCTTGATTGGAACACGACATCCCATTCTCAATCCTCGAGATTGGTATATGGCCCCCTTGATTGGAACACACCATCCTATTCGCAATCCTCTAGATTGGTATAAAGCCCCCTTTAACGGAACATGACATCCGATTCTCTATTTATATCCTCGAGATTGGTATAAGGTCCCCTTAAATAAAACACGACATCGTATTCTCAATCCTCGAGATTGGTATAAGGCTCCCTTGATTGGAACACGACATCCTATTCTCAATCTTTGAGATTGGTATAAGACTCCCTTGATTGGAACACGGCATCCGAATCTCTACCTATATCCTCGAGATTGGTATAAGGCCCCTTTTAATGGAACACAACATCGTATTCTCAATACTTAAGATTGGTATATGCCCCCCTTGATTGGAACATGACATCCTATTCTCAATTTTTGAGGTCAGTACCTAAATTCTGACTCTCTTTTTGGGATTCATGCCTA
This sequence comes from Phalaenopsis hybrid cultivar, assembly GCA_002079205.1. Taxonomy (NCBI): domain Eukaryota; kingdom Viridiplantae; phylum Streptophyta; class Magnoliopsida; order Asparagales; family Orchidaceae; genus Phalaenopsis; species Phalaenopsis hybrid cultivar. The sequence continues at coordinate 38,218 of JXCR01118809.1, forward strand.
AATTTAAATTTTCATTTTTGGAATTAGTACCTAAATTCTGATTCTTATCTTTTAAGGTCGGTACCTAAATTCTAATTCTCTCCTTCTAATATTGATACATAAATTTCAATTTTTATTTCCAGATCAATACCTAAATTTTGATTCCTATCTTTTAAGGTCGGTACCTAAATTTTGATTCTCTCCTTCTCAAATTGATACCTAAATTTCAATTCTCATTTTGGGATCAGTAACTAAATTATGATTCTTATCTTTTGACGTCGGTAACTAAATTTTGATTCTCCCCTTCTGGGATTGATACCTAAATTTCAATTCTCATTTTGGTATCTGTACCTAAATTCTGATTCCTATCTTTTGAGGTCGGTACCTAAATTCAGATTCTCACCTTCGGAGATTGATACCTAAATTTCAATTCTCATTTTGGGATTAGTACCTAAATTTTGATTCCTATATTTTGAGGTTGGTATCTAAATTTTGATTCTCTCCTTCTGAGATTGATACCTAAATTTAAATTTTCATTTCGGGATTAGTTCCTAAATTATGATTCCTATCTTTCAAAATGAGTACCTAAATTCTGATTCCCACCCGTCGAGGTCGGTACCTAAATTTCAACTCTCCATTTTTGGAATTGATACCTAAATTTCAATTCCTATTTCGGAGTTAGTAGCTAAATACTGATTCCCATCCTCCGAAAATACCTGAAACTTGATAATTTGAAATCTACTCTCCAATCCCCAACGAGAGTTCCTTCTCTTTGATTTCAATTAGATGTTCACCTACTACATCCCCAACATAAACAAATAGCACTCAATTTTACACTCTTTTCTAGGTCTGTTAATTTAGGATTCTGTGTTGGTTTTGTTGATCTCGTCAGTCAACGCCAATATGTGTGGTGTGCTTGCCCAGCACACCACATCTATTGGGGGTCCATTTATTGACCTCACTTTTGGTTGAGGTTTAGTTTTTCTTTATTGGTAGCCTAAGGTCTATCAATAGGATTTTTCTATTGACTACTCCAAGAAAGCTAGGAAAGGAACCCTCACCATTTAAAATTATAAACTCCTCTTTGCTCAACATGAAGTTCCACATATTGGTCATAACCTCTAGCACTTAGTAGGTGGGGTCTGTATGGAGGATCTCAAGGAGAGTCCCCATAGGACTGCTTGACCTTAGGGCTGACCATAGGTGTTGTTCTTGAGCTATTTCACTTACTGTCACTCACTTTCACCCCATTCATTTGCAATCCTAAATCCAAAATTGTTGACTTTGATCCCTTCATCTTTAGGGAGACTCATGTAGATGGTCCCCTAGACCCACCAGCCCTAGGCTAGAGTTTAGCTAAGACCAGTACATAGAGGACCCAAATGGGGATTTCATTGGTCCGTAGCTCATATAAGGTGGTTGGCACCCCAATTCTATCAAAATATCCAACTTGGCCTTTTGCTCCTAAATCCACCCAAAGTACCTAAATGCCCTTGAAACCCCAAATTTGGACAAAATTCCCAATTTCATCCAAAATATCCAAATTTATTCAAAAATTATTTCAAACCATTTGAAATTACCAAATTTGCCCAAAACATCCTAAAAAAATCCAAAATTACCAAAATATCCCCAAATTTAACAAAATTACAAAAAAACCCTTAGTGGCCCAAACTTTCCCAAAACATCCAAAATCACTTCAAATGTCTCCAAAACCAATTTGGACCCTTCAATTGAACCCAATTTGACCAATTTCACCCAAATTTCCTATAAAGGCCTAATTTCTGCAAATTCATCCCAAATGTCCATCAATTTGGCCCCAATCCTCCCCAATTTCAGTTCTAAACTCAAATTCATCTCTCATATGATCAATTCAAATCAAATCTAAGTCAAATTGATCCATGCTTTGAGCTCAATTTTGATGCAAATTAATCCCAATTTTGACGCTATGAGTTAACCCCACCAATTTGAACCCCATAACCTACTCAATTTACCATAATTTGAATCTTAAACTCTTCAAAACAATCCTACACATCAAATTAGACCTTCAATTGGCCTTGGTCAAGCCTCAATTTCACTTAATTTCAACCCACATTCAAAATTTCCAAATTTTCCCCAAATTGACTGTCCCCAAATTCTGCCAAATTGAATGCCCTAACCCCAATTAATGTTCAGAACTCTTCATGACTTTCATATAGACCATTTTTAACCATCAATTTGGACCTAACCCATCCTTAGCCCAACCTAGACCCAAGTCTAACCCAACACCCTCAAAGTGACCAAATGCCCAAAATCCCTCTCATTGAACCTCCAAATCAATTCAAAATTACTCCAAACCTTTTCAAAACCTCTTGTGACAATCATCTACACCAAGTTGATCAATCAATTGAGCTCAATGACATGGCTAGCCTTACCCGAACCTAACTTCTAGTCATTTTGACCTAAATTGAACCAATGCACCAAAATTGACTTAGCCATCCCAAAGTCACCAAATTGATGACACCATAGTCACCAAGTACACCCTAGTGACCAACCTACACCCACCTAACCTAGCTAAGGTGAGTTATCGACCAATGGTCTAATAATTTAAGGGATTTTACCCCTTTTGGACTAAGCTTAAGATATCTTCTTCATCATGCCATACCATTGGAGGTTAACCATCATTAAGCCTCCTCTGGCTTCTCAGAGCCAAGAAGTGACCATACCCTGGCCAGCCACCACCTCAGCCAACGGAAACAACCAGCCCAAAGGTGCCCCCATTGGCCAAAACCCAAAATTAAACCCCCTGACTTGGCTCACTCTAATTAGATGCTTGGGCCTTTCTTCCCTCCACCACAGCAAGCTTTAACACGCAACTCCCAGCCCTAAGCTCTACCAGACAGCCATGGATTTAAATTGACCTCTTCATGGCCAAGGAGGAAAGTGCTTGATACCTTGGGGAAACTCTGCCAAAACCTCACTAGAGCCTCTCCAAACCATTTCAAGTGCTCTCAGCCACTCATACACACCACAGAACCAATTTCTTCATTGAAATTTTCCATAAAACCACAACAGATCTCTCCATTCCACCACAGTGAACCAAACTTTAATTAATTGTGCACACACCATCTCCACGGTCAAAGAAGTTGATTCCTCACAAAAGCCCCTGAGAAACAGCCTCTAGTATAGCTCTAGACCAACACGTGAAATTGAGTTTGATCAAAAACATATCTAGACAATTCAACAGTGCACAAGAATTCATCAGTAGGTTTTTTGGACTCAATCAAAGCTACCACAACTATCTGATTGAGGCCTCCCCTCTCAGACAAAGGCATTGAACCTCAACACTAATCCAAGCTTTTTTGATTCATTATACGTATTTAAAACATTTCATACCTTATATACCATATAGATAGGTTTTTCTTGAGTAGATGAAGGTTTAGAAACAAACCCCATGCGATTTGGTTGAGTATAGACAAAGATCTTAAGGTTTTAGTGTGAACGGCTTACGATTAGCTCATTTGGGGATGATAGCAGAGAGCCATCAGATCACGCATTTATTTCATCAACAGAGGAGATCAAGTTGGACCAACTCTTGGTGCAAAAAGGTGGGCTGGCAAGGTTGCGACGTGGCTGATGGCATCAAATGACGAAACACCGCGTGGAGACTTTGGAGCGGACGAGGATGAGTTGGTGTTGCGCTAGATAAGTAGAAAAATAAGAATTTTTGAATTATTTTAAATGCCTGAACTTCAAAAATTTAAATCTTTCTTTAGAAATATCATAAAAATAAAATATAAATACACTCTTACTTAGTGAACAAAGGAGAATAATGTGGACTAAAAATAAAAATTATTTTCTTATTCCTTGATTTTTAATGAATTAAATACTCTCTGGAGTATTTTAATTCCTTATGATCAAACATTGCTCACATGGATTGAAATTTTGAGGGTTTAATTCTCATGACAGAGACTATGTTCTCTGATATTTCCAAGGTCAGAGGGCATCTCTATGCTTCTAACCATAATTTTCAATCTAGGGTGACCATTTTAGCTATTTTAATTATATAAATTAAAATATCTTTTGAAAAGTTATGGGGATAATTTTAGTAGGTTTCATATGGTCAGAGAAGTCTAGGAAAAATATCATGATGTCTTAAATTATCGTGTAAATTTGTATAATTAATTAAATGTAACTCTTTTGTGTTAATTTATGTAAATTTTATACTTATCCAAAATTGACAAAATCATACTCACATTGTTCATAAAATTCATGTTTATCCATTGTAAAAATTTGAAAATTATTTGATTAAATTCAATTATTAAAGTTGATTTTCCAAGGAACCTTGTATTTTTGTAGAAAAATAATTATATTAAATTAAATACACTTGGGAAAATTATAAAAAGTGGTTTTTTGAGTTCCCTGTGATTAGAGACACTTGGGAAAAATAAAAATTATTCTTAGAAAAATACTTAATTTTTTGCTTTATTTTGAATTTTAAAATAATTAAAAATAATTAAAAATCCCATAATTATTAAAATATTTCAAAATGTGCTTAATTATTATCTGATCACTTGAAACTCATTAAAATAATTTTCCTAATTATTTTTCCTAAGTTAAAAAAATATAAATTTTAAAAGCTTAAAAGTGGATTTTCCTTTTTTTCCCATTAAAATAATTATAATAAATAAATTAAAAAACAAGGTAGTACAAAAGTTGATTCTCTGAGTTTTCTAAACTTAGAGAAGTCTAATAAAAAAATAAAAATAATTTTGGTAATTAAAACACTATTTTCTATTTAATTAAATTTTTGGAACTTGTTGATAAATGTATAATAATAAAAAAGTTTTAATTCAAAAAAATCATAAAATTTTGGCTAAGTATTTCTCTGACCTAGGGAAACCTCTAATAATTTTCTCATAAATAAAATATTTTTCTTGGAAATTTAAATAATCATATTCTCCTCTAACATTATAATTACCTCATAGATATGACACTCTAAACCCTCAAAGTCATTTGAGTTGTTGTTAATGAGTTACGATGTGAAGTGCCCGAAGGGTAAAAGTCATTTTAGACTTTGGTGCCTTAATCAAAATTTCAGATTAACTAAGGGAAAAAAGGATAATTTTGATCCTAATAAACATGCATCGATGATTGAAATACAATGGGATTAAGAGATAGAAACTCACCCACCACCCTCGCACAATATCAATAAAATCATAATTCTCCTAATCTTCATGACTTGGAAGTTGACTAAGATTAAACGATTCTTAAGTGATGGGCTTAAGATAGACAAGATGATAATTTACTTTTCTCAAGCCCAAAGTTAAGATTGATTTAATCTTTCAATAAGAATACATATCACTTACATCAAAATTTTGATGCTCATCATTTCACCTATCATGATTCTTAAAGGCTTAGTAGTGACCTAGGCTTAATGTCTAAATTCAATTGATCAGATTTAAAAGATAACATGATTGTTGATTAACATTTTTAAAACCACAAGCTTGAATTTAATTGTGGGCATTATAATCTTTAAATGACCTATACTTCCTTAGAGGCACCCACTCACATAACCTTTAAAAGAAACATCAATTGATTAATTGGGTATCCTATCCTTGGGATAATTAAATTGTCAAAGTTTCATGAAGTAACAGGGTAGTCATACTTCAACCTCAAATGACTAATGGAACAATATGATAAGTTCAAAATTAACTCGAAATATTTCAAGAGATCTTCAAGATAGTTCAGGTCATGCCTTAAGCATTTTTTGAAATCTATTGGACATTTTGAAGGGCAAATTGAACTTGCCATTTTTTTTTTCTAAAATCATCCACTAGAATCTTCTAAAATTCAATAAAGTCATAACTTGGGGTTTGGTAGCTAGACCTTCGTCTACTCTTGCAACTTAAATTCTATGCAAAATTATACACATGCTTTGTGAATACTAACCTTTCAGGTGGTGGAACGAGAAGAATCGACAGTTACGCTTTTAAATTAATGAATTTACCTTTCTGTGCTTCTTGCCTCGAGCTTGCATGTTAAACAGCGATGTCACCCTGCATGAAAACAAAAATTGCTAGAATAGCCACAAAACCAAAACTAAAACTAAAATCAATCAAATTAAAATCCTCCACCACAACATTCAAAATATAAGACAACTAAAAATTTAATCACAAACATCACAAAACAACACTAAAATAAGATGTCTCTATTGGACGATCTGAAATCCATTAGAGGAGGTAACCTGCTGTTGCAAACAAAACTTCCCATGGCCTAAATGAAAGTATGGAACTCATTGAGTTGAGTTTAGTAAATTCATTTGGACGGAGTAGGATCCTAACCGGTGTCGCTCAAATTAACTTTAATATGCCCCATAATATTTAAATGATCATAACCATAAGAACATTTGATTTGACATCATAACTTGACATAATAGAAAACTTAAACTCGTTACAAAGATGAGCTTAGAGCTAGCATTATGGGCACCTTGGCCATCTTTGACAGCATGACATGTCTACATCAGCTAAAACACTCTTTCTTTAGAATTAAATAACCAAGCCATAGGACTTCGAGGTGGTTTGCTTATGCGACATAAATCCTCAACTCATCTTTAAGCCTTCGTATACAATATAAGCCCTAACTTGTCTTAGGATTTTGAGGTTATCATTCATCACGACCTAAATCCTCACATCTTCCAGGGTATTATTGTCATCATTTCACATGAATGTAAGCCCTAAACAAATAAAATTCACATGATGAAACATTGAAATAATCTCTCTCTGAAATTGAAGCCAAACCATAGGGTAGCTTGGAAAGTCATCAAGGTTTTTCTCCAGATCTATGATATCCCCTAGTTCTTCCTCCTTTGGATTCCGAAAACAAAATGTTCCAAATTTGAGTCATTCCCCTTTCACACCTCATTGTCCAATCTCATTGAAAATTCCTATCCTTTTGACCTCTTTGAAGATAATATTCCCTCATTTTTATCGAGAGTTTTCTTAGGTGACTTCGGTTATCTAAGATGTAATTAACTATAGGGGCTGCCCTTATAGAAAGCTTTTCTAAACCCAACTTAATATAAACCCAATTTGATTATTCGTATTAAATGATGGAACTTGTCTGCAAATAAAATGGTTTTCATAGACCAAACGGATGCATATATTTCTTATTTTATTTGATCGAGCCTCACCCTCAAGTCTTGTGTTTATCTTTTGGGATAGATACAGGGTTTGAGGTATATTGCTCTTTCAATTAAACTCTACAAGATATGGGATCAGTTTGATTTCATATTTTTCTAAACTTATATGTATATATGTAAATTAAATGCCTTTCTAAAGCGGGCGACAGGATTCCAGTTTTGGCAACCGACAGCTTCCACCGGGCAACTCCACAACCCAAAAATAGTGTCGACACGCTGTCGGCACCCACAATGGCGTCATTGGCATTCGTGGCCCAAGTTAAATTTTTGCTCTCTATTAAATGGCACTGTCGGTATCCATGCTGGTGTCGTCGGTGCTAAGTATTACTCCTAGATTGCTATTTGTTTATTTTGACTATGAATTCCATCCTTTTTGCTCCAAAAGTTGAAAATCATCGACCTGAAATAAAACATAAAAAATACCTTCTTTTAAAGTTCAATATCACCAAAAATGAGTATAAAATATTGGTCTAAAAATGCATATATTTTTGGTGCATCAAATAACCATGTAAACCCACTGGGAAACTGGAACAAACAAGGTAGTACTAATTATAGACCTACTTATCCTCTTAGATTTAGTAGTAACCAATAAATTAAGAAGAATAAGTTATCTGTGGAAGAAGTGGTGTTACAAATGGGAAATCAATTACAAAGTCAAAGTGCTGCTATTAGAAAAATTGAAAATTAATTGGGACAAATTGTTAACGCACTTAGTAATAGGCCTCAGGGAACACTTCTAGTAATGTTGAAATCAATCCTAAAGACAAAAATAAAGAACAAGAGCAAGTTAAATCTGTCCAACTTAGGAGTCGAAAGGAATTAATGTTGGAGTTCAAGAAAACATTTAAGTTGAGAGAGAAAATAAAGAGACCGAAAAACCAAAAGAAACTATTCCCGAATAAGTGGAAAAATTTTTCTCTCCAGCTAAGATTAATTTAGAAAGACCACCTCCTCCTTTTCCTCGAAGACTTAGTTAGTAAAAGTTGGTTCAATAATTTTTAAAATTTTTAGAGATATTAAAAAAATTTTACAATTAATATTCTTTTTGCAGAAGCTTTGGAACATATGCCAATTTATGTCAAATTTATGAAAGAAATTTTAAACTAGAAAAAAAAAGTTCAAAGATTATGAAACTGTTGCACTTATTGAAGAATGTAGTGCAATAATTCAACAAAAGCTTCCTCAAAAACTTAAATACCTTGATAGCTTCACTATACCTTATGCGATTGGAGAAAAATTTTGTGGAAAAACTTATGTGATTTAGGTGTGAGCATTAATCTCATGTCATTATCTATTTTTAGAAAGTTAGGTTTAGGAGAGATTTCTCCCACTACTGTAGCCCTACAGTTAGTTGATTGGTCTATCACCTATTCTAAGGGGGGTATAGAGGATGTGTTGGTTAAAGTGATAAATTTATCTTCCTTATTGATTTCATTGTGCTAGATATGGATGAAGATAAAGAAATACCTATCATTTTGGGGAGACCATTCCTTTCCACCGAATGAGCGATGATAGATTTGTAGAGAGGAGAGCTAACCATGAGAGTTAAAGACCTGGAAGTTATATTTAATGTGCTTAAGGAAAGGAAAAGATAGTAAATGTTATAGAATGAATATTATTGATTATATAGTTTGGGTTTAGATTTCATAAAAAACTTTCTATTTCATAAGAGTGTTACAAAAATTTTTATGTTTTGGGTCTAGATTTCATGGGACCATTTATATCATCTTCTAGAAAATTTTCTATTTCGATAGTTATGGATTATGTTTTTAAATGGATTGAGGCTGCTGTTTTTCCTTGTTGTGATGCTAAGAGTGTTGCAAAATTTTTAAGAAAAATTATTTTTACTCCTTATGTAGAAAGGAGTTGATTATTTGAAAAGCCAAGGTTCTTAGATTTATACTTTATGAGAATTGAGGCTTTATTGAAACCCTTTTTAAACTAATACGCACACTTTTAAAAAGTGTGGGAAAGTTTTGAGTTTTAAACTTTAGAAAAATGAAAGTGAAATTCAAAACTATTAAAAGCCTATCCAGATATAATAATGCTCACATGAAAAAATCCTAAAATTTAAAAAAAAAATGAGAAAGTAAAAAGAATTGAAAAGTGAGGAGAAGCTTGAGGCGAAGATTAATCAAAAATTAGTTTCACTTGAATCTTTTTAAATGAAAAGACCTAGAAACAATCCTAAGCTTATTCTTATTTAAAAAAAAGTATTTGTTAAATTACTATAGATAGAGAGCTTTAAAACTGTTTTCAAACTTTTAAAGAATTTTTAGTTTGACAATTTTCAATAACGTTTAAAATAAATAGAAAATCAGGATTCATAAGTTGAATATAAGATATTCTTACACCCCCTAGTACTAAGTTGATTTCCTAGAATTTCTCTTAAGTTACACTATAACATTTTATGTGAAAAAAAGTATAAGAAACTCTACTGAAACTCACTACCTCAGATCAACAAATTTAGTTTTTAAAGTAATAGAGTTAATGGATGACAAGTAACATTTATGTTTGGGGGAATTGACATGATTAAAAATGTGCTAATTTTTTATATACATTTTATGCTCATTTTAATGATATTACACTTTAATGCAAGGTATTTTGTATAGTTTTTGTTTTAGGTAGAAGAGATGGAGTTCTATAGAAGAAGGAATAAAAATGGAGCAAAATGGAGAAAGGAGCATCTTTCTCAACTAGCACCTAAGTGTAAGAATATAGAGACTCTGGAGTCATGACACCTAGGCTCTGATTAGCTATTTGGGGCTTCTAGAAGGGTGGCACCTAGGCATTACAGTTGGGCACTAGAATTGGTTTTCTTTAATGTGCATTAAATTTAGATGAATTTTGAAGAGGCATATGAAGTGAAGTTTAAGGATTTTGTGAATTATCTTAAAAGGAGTCAAAAGATGAAAAAAGTGGGGAGTTTTTGAGAGGGTGGCATGAGGTCTTGTTTGTGTTTGTGTGTGTGTAGAGAGACTTTTGTTAAGCTTTTTAGTGAGAGTCTTTGTTTTATGTGACTTTTGAAGTGAATTGTAAGAAGTGTTAAAGAATTCATTAAGGGAACTTCAGAAAATTTGCTTGGGGAGAAGTTTAAGATAAGTAAATTGTATTTTTTTTTTTAAGTTTTGTTTATTATGTGAAACTCAATTTTAATAAATCATATTTTGATGTGTTATCCTCATGAGATTTAAGTAGTTTTCTTTAATTTTCTCATTGCAATAAGAATTAATCATGTGTATGATTAGAATTTTTAAAGATTTCTCTTATTTCATACTTGTGAAAATTCATTGTTCTGTACTTAATTTAAAAATTCAATATGGCCAATTGTTATGTTAAAATTTGTTATGAAGCCATAATGACCCGGGAGTGTTATGTATTCTTCAACTAGTAAGAATTACATTAATCTAATGGGCATTAAGGTAGCCCACTAGTTAGTGCAAATAGATAAAGAGATAGGTCTTGATGAGAATAAATTTAGGATTCTAGGGTGACTGGCTAGAGTTTATAACCTAAGGACTAGTTAGTCCTAAAGAGAGGGCATAGTGGGTAATCTAGAAGTGAGAGGCTAGAACCTTGCCAACATAACCTTAGATTTAGGAACTTAACTATAGGTTAATGATCCTGATATTTTTTATAAGTAAGGATTTATGAAGTTGACACCACTATTTGAAGATTTTATTCTCCGGCAATGGTGCAAAAAACTTGATCCCAACCAAAGTAAGATTTCAATTATATATTTAAATAGTAGGGATTCTACGCAAGTATACGTATCATTATCAAGTAATATAGGACTTTCGAACTAAGCCCCAAATTTTGATCCCACGGAGATCGACATTAATCACGGCGACTTTCAAGAGAAGTTCTAGTATAGAATAACACTCCCTAGCTTGGAAGATTGGTAAAGGTTTGGTTTTAATTATATCCCACATTTATCATTACAATACTACTTCTACTCTTAAACCAAAATACTCAGTCAAAATTAGGAAGTGGAGTTTAATATATTGAAAGTATCCTTCCTCATGCAATGAAATTAGTCACATGTCTAAAAGTAAAACTAGTAGTGAGAGAGATTGTGACAAATAGGAGCAATTATATTATTTACCCTCAGTCAAGTGATATAAAGAACATTGGCTAATTCATAGTTTATGAATCCTAAACACTTGTTAGGCAGGAGAGATACTAGCTCTCACTCTAAATTCTCCTCGTCCCCTCACCTGAAGGCTAACATCTAGTATTAAAACCTAAAACTAAGAACCAAATTGGGGGCTTTAGCTTTTCTCTCTAAAGTCCTCTAATTCTACAACCATTAAAGATTACTTCCTTATTTATTTGCACTCAATCATATGAACTGCATTCTCATCCATACAATCTCATGTGCTTCTACCACAGATGATTAAGACAACATCATCACGGATCTTACATGTTCTCACAACGGATTTTAACATACAAGTTGATCAAGTTTACATGTAAAAGAAGAAAAAAATTATAATCATTATAATATATTCTCACTCTACTCAATTTTATATCCTACGCATGCATACGAATTCATTTCAAGAGGGAAGAGTAAGGAAAACTACTTACTACACATGGAGAAACAATAATAACTTTTCATTGAACAAGACTTTGAAACCATACAATCAAAGTACTAGATTAAAATCAAAATACAATGAACATATTTATCTTTAATGGAAATCAAACTTTCCTTGTATAACAAAAGCAATCTCCTTACAATCCTCTCCAAGAATAAAGGAAAGTGAAAGAAGAAATCTCTTATTCTTTCTCTTTCTCTCTCACATTGTCGCCCCACTCGCCCAAGCCTTCTTCTTCTTCTCCAAGCCTTATTCTCCTCTTCCAATTAGTTCAAAAGTCCAAGAGTTATTTTAAAAATATTTCCAAGCTTTATTTATAATTTCCCAAAATTTGCTTAAGTGTCTCTCAAAAGTGTCCATACTCAATGAATCGTCCAAAATGTGTCTCAAGTGCCTCTTAAAGGTCTTAAAAAATGGCCATATAACCACCCTAAATCCTTCAATAAAGTACCTTTTATCACTTCCAATGAATTCTCTAAGAGACATATGAAGCACCGCTTCAAAATTTATCCAAATTTGATGTATATTTTAGAAGATATGTTAAAAACTATTTTTGGCGCTTAAGCACCGATTTTGGGTGCTTAAGCGCCCTTCTCTCTGTCTGGTGGCTCCTAAGTACCATTATAGGTACTTAAGAACTAGGCACTGACACTTAAGTGCTCGATTTAGGCCCTCATGGCTCCGGTGTGCCCCTTTTTGTCCTGATTGTTCTGTTTTGGTCCATTTTTGTTCCTTTTGATCCAATCACTCGAAATTCTTCAATTGATGTACCTACAACCAAAAACACAAGAAAACATACCTTTAAAGTGAAATATCATTATAAAATATACCATGAAAAATAGTACATTTTTAGGCACATCAAAATCTCCCAAACTTAAACACCACTTGTCCTCAAGTAACACTACATTTTAAAAATAATTTATGTAGATTGGAGTTAATGGTTCATTGGACCCGAAAATAAAGTTATGTAAAACTTATAAAGTTGACTCTACTTTCCAACGATGCTAAAAACATGATGTGTTATTTTATGAATAAGAAATTTAAGCAAATTAGGTTGGGATTCTACGCAAATATATGTATCGTTGTCAAGTAATATAAGACTTTCTATTTAAGCCCCAAATATCAATCCCACGAGGAAGGTGTAAATTTGAAATGATAAATTAACTAGGAAATTCATAGAAATAAAACAAAATTACTGTCACTAATTTTGAATTATTTGAGATACTATCATAACAAATTATTAACTACTAGCAAAACTAACATGCAAAGTTTAAACAGTAACTACTAAACTATGTTTTAAGTGATAAAGTTCTCTAATATGAAAAAGCACCTTTCCCTACTATAATGAGTTTTTGATAAAATGAGATGAGATAAATGGTTTAAATATGTATTGTGCCAAATAGGAGTAATTTTAATTCTCTACCCTGATTCAGTTTTATAGAAAATTATTGGCTAATCTCAAGTTTAGTCCCTAAATCTGTGGTTTGGCTAAGAGGATACTGGTTCTCACTCTAGAGCTCCCACTTCCCTTCTCCTGAAGGCTAACACTCGTTTTAGTTCTTAAACACTAAGACTGAATTAGCTATTTTAGTTCGTCACCCTAAAATCTCCAATTCTACACCCAACAAAGTATATTTCCATATTTATTTGTACTTAACTCTATGAACAAAATACTCCTTCATGGAATTAAATGTGATTCTCACTCTTATTGTAGAACTCATACTCCATTTCCCAGATCATATGTTTCATAACAGATTTTCACAATTTAATTGGTCAGATCAAAAAGTAAATTAAGAATGGAGTTGAAAAATTGTCACAATTTATTTTATTTTTTAAAACTGGCACGTCCAAATTATCTCTTCATTTCACCATATCTCAGAGTAGGAAGAAAGATAAAGGGAACTACTTCGACTTCATAAGAAAGATACAATAAAACACCAATTTCTTATATAAAAAAAATTTCATACAATAATAATAAACAAACAACATATATTTGAAACTTTTTCTCAAAGCAAATCCCTTGTAACCTCTCTTAGAAGATGTAGGAAGAAGAAATCTCTCACTTCTCTCCCTCTCTCACACTCTTAAAGAAGAATTCATACTTAAAATCACCATAAAAACTCAAAACTCTAAAGAAATAAATGACTAATGGACTCTAAGTGGTTGTAGGGAATGTGGAATAGTGTGGAAAAAAGTAGAAACCGGTCGAAAGGGGTGAAGGGGGCGAAAAGGGGCTCGATTCTGATTTCGCTCTAAATAGAGCCTAATGTCAGTTTTCCAATATTTGCATCCAAAAACTCTTCAAAAAGCGTCCAAATTCATCGAAACTTATAGAAACAGGTCTTGCACCGACATTGGCACCATCTCCTCAAGCTTCTTCTTCTTACATCTTTTTCTTTTCTTTTCTTTTCTCTATTTTTTTTTTCAGGATCATTTCCAATCTTTTTTCTTTTCTTTTTTTTAATGTGAAGATTACTATATCTAGACAGCCTTTAATGATTTTGAACTTCATTTTCCCCTTCTAAAAGTTAAAAACTTTTCACATTCCTTCACTTTATAAATTTATATTAGCTTTAAAGATATTTCATAATTTTAATCTTTTCTTCTAACATGAATCTCTATAATTTTTTAACACTTCAAAAAGACAAATTCTTTCACTTATAATAGAAAAACATACTCTTATTCTCAAATACCAAATATCTTAATCTTTAAAATTAACCTTTATTATTGAAAATTTTTACTTAAGTTTACTATATATTTAGAAACACAATTATAGTTATCTAAAGTTACCCTCTAATACCAAAGGTCATGTTAAATTTAAAATTTTTGAAAATATAGCTAATTGAGAACAAATAAAATTAAGTTTATTTCTTTAAAAAGGAATTTTTATTCCTCCTAACACTTAAATTTTTAAAAGATTATGCATGAAAAACTTTAAACGAAATAGAGGGTGAAAGAAAACATTTAATACATAAAGAAAGAACTTTCCTGTTGAAGGTTCTCATACTGAAACTTAGCTCTGAAATATCGCAGGTACTAATATGAAAAGCTACAAGACTTAAAATATTAAATAACACATAATACATATAAACATTTGTTGAGAAAGAAGTTATTACAAATACATTCAACAAAGTACTAAAAACTAATAGTACTAAAATGATTTTTAATATAAAAACAATTTTACAATTCTATTGTTCACTAATACACCAAAAATATATGCCTTTTTAGACCCATATTTTATACTCATTTTTGGTGATATTACACTTTAATGGAAGATATTTTTATGTTTTCTTGCAGGTTGTTGAATTTTAGGACTTGAAGCAAAAAGGAAGCAAAAGGATGAAATTTGGAGCAAAAATGTAGAAGTTAAAAATTTATTCAGCACCGACGGCCCTAAACTGGGCGTCGATGGCGCCGTTTAACAAAGAGCGGCAATTAATTAAATGAATGTTGGCACCGACGATGCTAAAATGGGCGCCGACTGCGCTTATGGCAGTTTAAGCCTTGTTTCTAGAAGATTCAACGAATCTGGACGCTTCTTGAAGAGTTTTTGGATGCACCTATTGGAGAGCCGACTATAAGCACTATTTGGGGCCAAAATTCATCAGAAAAAACTCTCTCTTGGTCATTATTCACTCCCTCTTCATTCCTCTTCGTCTCTCCTTGCTCATTTTCACCACACCTTGCCTCCATACACATTTTCCATTTTCATTCCACCACCATTTAAGAGTTTATTAGTGACTTTTCTTTAAGAGTGTAGAGTTTTTGTGGTGAGATTAACTGTGAATTCTTCTCTAAGAGTGTTGGAGAAGGAGAAAAGTGAGAAATGTCTTCTTTCTACATTTCCTAAAAGAGGCTACAAGGGATTTGCTTTGAGAAAGAGTTTCGGATAAGTGTTGTTTGTTTATTAGTATTGTATGAACTTTCTTTTATATAGAAAATTTGTGTTTTGTTGTATCTTTCTCATGAAGTCTGAATAGTTTACTTTATCTTTCTCCCTACTCTGAGATATGGTGAAATGAAGAGATAAGATGGATGAACCAATATTAAAATATAAAATAAAATGTGATGATTTTTTAACTTTGAACGTAATTTACTTTTTAATCTGGCCAATTGAATTGTTAAAATGTGTTGTGAAATATATGATCCGAGAAATGGAGTATGAGTTCTACAACAGAGTGAGAATCACATTTGATTCCATGAAGGAGAATTTTGTTCATGGAATTAAGTGCAAATAAATAGGAAAATATACTTTGTTGGGTGTAGAATT
>JXCR01118812.1:10211-28715 GCA_002079205.1 Phalaenopsis hybrid cultivar
AATATAATACTGTGAATTAGGCAATTTGTAGCTCATAATATATGTTTAATTAATCAAACCCAAATATCAGCTAGAAATTAGACTCAATTTATTTCAGATCATGGAAGTAAATGATTTAAGGAAGATTAAATACATAACAAAATTAAGTGCAAATTTACTCAATTTTAGTATAAAATTAATTATGAGAGGATGCCCAAAACCTAAGAGATGGGAGATGATACATTATATCTATTTGTGATTCATGTTATTATCTTGAATCAAACTTCGTGTCAATTAAAATTATATTTAAACATCTAAATTTTCATAAATAAATAATAAATAGTTAATTTATTAAAATCTTCCCAATGATTTACTCTCTCAAACCTACCAATTTAGACTTTTAATATTTCATCATTTATTTTGAATTTAACCTAATCGAAAGGAAATGAGAATATCATTATTTAAATGTAACTAATTATGATGATGTAAAATAGCTTACCATATATTCATGGATAATTATATGATGATATCAAGTAGCTAACCATATATTCATGAATAATCATATAATGATATAATGGGCATTCTCAAATTGGCCGTCTATTCTTCTTTATTCCATTAAAGAAGTTTTAGAGAAGCTTGAAATTTGCTTATTATATTGAATCTTTTTAATTTTACTATTTTTTCTACATTTTGCTATTATTGTCGCATCAAATAGGGTTCTCATTGAGCCTTACATTCATTTGGGTGTTTCTATTCTTTTTTTTTCTTCTTGTTTTGCACAATTTTTGCTCATACCTCATTGTATGACCATATTTATTTCTTCATTTCTTTCTACATTTGCTTAAGACTCATTGTGTCCAATATCATGCAATATTAAGAGCATTTGATGGTCCTCTCAATGGATCTCGTTGTCCACATCGATGCCTTCAAACTATATTGTTTCCCTAGCTATGAATCACTACCACCATTTCCACGTATTTATCAGATCTTTCATCTTTCAATGTTATCTCATAAATAATATATTCCAAAAAAAAAACCACCCTAAATTCCAATCATTTGAGTGTTTGCTAACTATTTGTTAGAAGAATCACTATCATACCCTACTCATCACTTTCCTCTCTCATATGTTAATTGGTTCCTTTATTCTCTATGTTTCACATTGACTTTGAGGACATAATCATCATGAATGGTTGGGTTAATGGATCAATAAATCTTTTTAGTTTGTAAGTATTTAGTTACCTAATTATTGTTATCTTCTTCATTCAACTATTTTTTTCTACAATTCTTTGTTGTTAGGGTGGTATCGCTCCCCTATCTTCAATCACTTAATCGATTGTATTAATAAAACTTCAATAAAAGAAAAATAAATTCATATGAAAGGAGCATATTTTACCAGCACCACCACTTAATGCAACCAAGATAGTTGACAAGTGGATATTCTTCTATGGTCTCTCCAAATAAACCTTTGTCCCCAATTTATAATTCAAGACATTAACTACATGAGAAACTTAGTTAGTGGAATCCAATTCGTCCATCTATGTCATAATCAACTTTTGAAAGAACCTCATTCTNTCTCCAAATAAACCTTTGTCCTCAATTTATAATTCAAGACATTAACTATATGAGAAACTTACTTAGTGGAATCCAATTCGTCCATCTATGTCATAATCAACTTTTGAAAGAACCTCATTCTACTAAACATGAGAGAGAGAGAGAGAGAGAGAGAGAGAGAGAGAGAGAGAGAGAGAGAGAGAGAGAGAGAGAGAGAGAGAGAGANAGAGAGAGAGAGAGAGAGAGAGAGAGAGAGAGAGAATTTTTGGCTAATTTCAGTGCTGCGAATGAATCCACATTCTCATGAGTACTTTAGCTTTGGTGTCTTAGGGTTTGTGTTTGGTCGGCCATGAAACAAAAGACAGGTGGGTTTTAATATTTAGCATTATATTTTTTGAAACTTTACATACACACCACATATACTTTATGTATTTGCATAGGTTTGATATTTAGATTTACAACACATTGAACTTATAAAGTTTCATATATAGAGCACAATTTTTATGTATTTACATGCCTAAACACCTAAACTTTTAGTATTTACATTCATAAAACTCAAATAATTAACATAAAATAAAAAATAAATCAATTTCTTAAAAGTCAAATGCATATTTTTTATGCATAGGTGTCCAACACCAAGGTGGTATAACAAATGCAAATATCAATTTTTTGGAGTTGGTTATATATATAAATCCATAAGGATTGTGTGATACATATGTAAATTTCCTAATTAAGAAAAAATAAAATAGTGCAATATACTAAATTACATTTTATAATTGAGCCGTATATTCAATGCTAGATAAATACATTTTTTAAAATACATATTCCCAATTCCCTTGAATGTTCTAGAATCTAATGACTCCATTGGTGGACCAACCACTTGTGATTATTTACTCCCATATTTTATCTAATTTTGCAAGAGACCCTTAAAATAAATAAATATTTTCCAACATTTTGTTTCCATGAAAGTAAGAAAATGTCTCGATTATATATTTATTTTATGATTAATAATCATATAACTATGATTAAATCTTTAGTGGCGAGGGATGCATCATTAGCTTTGAAATTCTTATGAGCAAATGGAGTTAGGCAGCAATTAAAGAATACCAAAAGTAAAAAAGAGATAGGTAGGAAACTAAGTGGAAAGAGACACTTTAGACTCTCAAGGCAAATGCAAGGTAAGCCTACCTTGAAGTCAATGTTTGGTGCTATAAATTGTGCTGGTATTGACCATATATATTTATATATATATATATATATATATGCATGCATGCTTTTATGTATAAACTTTTTTAGGTTTGAGAAACTTCGTGGATTTTTCATTCCGTCTTAGATTTCTTCTCTCGTCTCTTTATTTTTTTTTTTATAGATGCCAATAAGATTTGGGCATAACCAACAGACACATTTGAAAGTAATACTCTTTGAGCATTGGCGAGTATTGACGTGTCTTGAAATTTGAATTTACGCGTAGAGGTTTACGGAGGGACAATAAATATCATTCTAAAGATAATCTCATTAGAGGAAATCTCCGATAAGGTTATCAAATATAGTTAACTTGGTCAATCTAGAACTCTTACACGATAAGGCCTTCACATGTTTAAAAATAGATTCTCTCATAGGATCTCCCTTCTTCATTTTTATTTTTTATTTTTTAGGACATGGAGCTAGTATTTCTCATATGGAATGAGTTCATGAGTAAAAAACAAGCTTATATATATATATATGTATATATAAGATATGTACTTCCTGACATAGAAATGAAACACAAAGAACACAAGCAAACACAGATCGTTTACGTGATTCGATCCAACTGGATCTACGTCCACGGAACACAAGCAAACACAGATCATTTACGTGGTTCGATCCAACTGGATCTACGTCCACGGGAGGGAATCAAATCAATAGTTCACTAAGACAAAAAGAGAATACATAGGTTAGACATAGAGATGAGCCCTCATCTTCCTTCTATAACCTCCCTCTCAAGCGATACCTTGATACAAAGCCTCAAGATACTCTCCTCCTCTCTAGCTCTCTAACTATTCTCTCCTCTTTTGTGGTAGCTTAAGATCTGTTCCCTTGCTCTCCTAAACCTCACACCCTCTTTATTTATATCTTGAGGCCATGTATCAAGTGTCGCTTGAGAGGGAGGCCATAGAAGGAAGATGAGGGCTCATCTCTATGTATAAGCTATGTATTCTCCATTTCTTTTGACTTAGTGAACTATTTGATTGATTCCCTCCCGTGGACGTAGATCCAGTTGGATCGAACCACGTAAACACCTTGTTTGATTTGTATTTTTTTTCGTCTCATTTATATGCCAGGAAGTACATATCTCACAACAATTGGCGCCGTCTGTGGTGTCTCAATTTTATGCCAGGAAGTACATATCGCACAACAATTGGCGCCGTCTGTGGGAAGATCCATACTTCACCAGGAAGTACATATCTCACAACAATTGACGCCGTCTGTGGGAAGAGTCATACTTCTTGGCTAAAAGTACATATCTCACTACACACACACACACACATAGATATATATATATATATATATATATATATATATATTATAAAGATTGGTTAGAGACCCTATAACCAACTTCATGTGACCTATGATCCAAAGGTGGGCAATTAGACCCTATGATCATAAGTTCAGTAGATCGTATTTTATGATCCAAAGGTGAGGAAGATAAGAATTTTTATGAGCTAGTTCTAAATAATTGTTGGGTGAGATTATGGAAAAATTTATGGAAACTAATTTTAGAGAGCCGAAGCAAAATTTTGAATCGAACAATGTAAAAAAATCACATAGAATACAAAAAACGCTAGATTTAATGTGAAATAATTGAGAATCGGAAAAATCTACGAAGCGAAGCTATATCAAGAAATCAACTATAAAGAAAATAAAGAGAATTGTATAAATTGCGCCACACTCAAGCCTCTCCACACTTTGGAACGCTTCGGGGCACTCTTCTCCTCTCCTTAGCACAGGAGAAATTGAAATCGCATATTCTCCAATCGACAAAACTAGAACTTTAACTCGAGAATGAATCAAATTAGGTTACGGGCACGGGGCGTTCCAATGGGCCCATATGTTCTACAATGTTGCGCTCTCGAGCTATAAATATGAATTGAGAGTTACGATGCTACTGGTCTTGACGTTAGAGCACTGTGGAGCTCCACTCCGGGTACTATAGTCTCGTACTCTTGGGCTCTAAATCTAGATTGTATGCTACAGAGTCAACTTACCAACGTTGGGGTGCTTGACATAGAAAAAAAATATTTCAGGAGCAACACCACCAAACCAAATATAGGGGACACCCGCTACCCCTTGACAAAATCACCATAAAATTTGATCCAACTGATTAACACAATCAAGCTCTACATAATAATAATAATAATAATAATAATAATAATGTCTTACAATCAAATTACCCGCAACCATATTCGATTATAAGGGACTAATAATTAGAATTTGTGTCATTTTCATTATCATTTTGAACACATGCTCACATACAAACAAGAGATGAGTTCTGAAGTCTACTTTGTTCCACCTCTAAACAATTTATGGTTGAAATATGCTGCCAAACATCAAATTATTCATTTAAAAGAAATAAAAAATATGGAAAAATACCCATCTTTGGCAAGGTCAAATTATTGGAGTCTTCTTAAAATTTATTATAGTCATCCAATCATGGGTCCAGTTGGAACAATCAATCTTATGGAAAATGTTACTATATTCTTCCAAACACCCTTTTTATTTTTTTGAATATTCACTTGACTTGCGCTCTACACTTTGATTAAAGTTTGGTGTATCAATAAGAATACTTTATACTCAAAACTTATCAAAAGAAGCAATTAATTAGATAATATTAATTAGAATTTATTATAAAAAAATAGCAGAGCAAGAACAAGCACAATGTAGATGAGATTGTGACATGATGGCTGGGCATTTTCTTGCACGATGAGATATCTCGTGCTTGAACGCACTTCAACACCCCATCCCTCTATGAAGTCCGAGTCACTCCTCCGTATCATCGGATGGCATGCTTTAAGATTCAAGCTATTTGTTGATAGCTAATGGCATTATATCATAGGCTTGTTGGTTTATGGATTCTTTTTGATGTAATTTTTCAAACCATATAAATGATTTTGTCTAATCACTTGTACTATATGATTATGATTATTTTGAACACATAAATATAGTTAGATATACAATCACAAAAATATAACCATTGTAATGAAGGAATTGAACCATGAAAACACAATATTGAACATTGCACCATCAAATAGATAAAATTCAAGTGTTCACATTTATCATTCCAAGAATATTATTCCAAATATTGAAGTTTAATTCCATATGGTTGAGTAAACATCATGTCACTAGTATTTTTACTAGAAAATAATCAATTTTAAGGCCATTTGAACTTTAGTTTTGATAAATTTATAATTGAAACATGCATTTTATCAAGATCAATCCTATGAGTGTATGATCATATAATTTTGATGTTATTATGACATTTAAATGATAAAAATATATATTATATGATAAAATAAAATTAACATAGATCATTTGATGTAATATGTGATCTATGATAGAAATGAATTAACATGGACATAGGGATTTGTCAGTCTTTTTTTATCATTAGTCTCCCTAGAATATACGATTGAGCATCACTTGATGGCATCTCCAACAACTTTTGTCTTATAAATAACATTCAACTTATCTTATATGCTTGTGTACAAGATTTTCATATAATACCAAGAAAATAAAGTCTCTTTTTTTTATCATAAAAATTGTAGCACATGTTAATTATAATTTTAAGACTATGGATTAAGACAATAAATAAAATTATTGGAGTTTTAGCTCAATATAAAAGCAATATTTTAATTTTTAATTAAAGAATATTAGTTCCAATTCATCTCATCACTAACCCAACTACTAATGTTGTTCTTATTTTCAAAAGAGAGGTATTTATTGAATTCCTTAAAAAACTAAGAATTTTTATTTATATCAAAGTCAAAATTAGTAATTAATATATTTAAGTTTAGATATTATTCTATTAAGTAGCATGCTAAATTGAGTGATATTTATTTTTTAAGTTTTGCTTGTGATTAAATATATTTATAATTGATGCGGGTAAGAAAATTCAAGACAGTAAAGTAGCAGATTATCGTCTTAGTTTGGTATGAAGATTCAACACATACTGATAAGAGATAAATTAACTAGTAATGAAGCCTCCTCTCCTCGCTGGTCGTCCACCTCTGCTCGAGTTAGCCAACTAATTTATTTTAATTAGAGGTATCTTAACTATTTTTATCCTCTTCTACCATACTTGATTAAGCTTTATATAAATCAAAATTGCCCCATATTTAACCTCACAAATAAATTAAATATATAATATCAAAAAATGACACAAGTACCAATTCATGTGAGGGTCGAAAAAATAAAATAAAAAATAAAAACATGTGGAAAGTTCAACGTTATGTCACGTCCATGGCACTAAAGTAAAAACAGACTGTCACGCTCTTTATTGAAAAAAAAATACTATTTATCTTCAAATTATTTATTAACAATACAAAGCATCGTTTAATGGACAACTTGCTGTTCAGTAAATCATAAATATGAATCTGTGATGTACAGCAATTTTAAAACTCTTGTTTTAAAGATGTGGAAGACCATCTTCATTGATTGAATATGTGCACTACTTGGGGGTCAGGTATTTATGCATCAAAGGGTTAATTTTTGAATATTTATTTGAAAAAGTCAAGGACATATATATATTTTTATTTGATAAACATTAACAATAACATTTAAAAAATGTGTCATTGCAGATCTTGGAGGAATCCAACGGCCTGGAATGGAAGAATACAATGAAAATTAACCCAATAACAAGAAGTTGTGAGACCCACTTGATCGACCAAATGAAGGCATATGAATCAAACTGACAAGACCAAAAGCCGACCATACCACGACATGAACCATAGATGGCCGGAGAATACAAACACGGGGCAATCAGCAAGAAACGAGACAAAATGACATCTTAAGCTATCACCATAGAAAGCAAATTTGACTTGATGGCCTACCATCTAGTAGAGTCATTCCCAAGGAAGAATCTGCTCTACAATATCTCCAACCATCCCAATGACTCACAATACATAAGGCTTCTCACTAGTTATCAAGGACAGACAGACAGACTAGATCAGACAGTCGCCTCACACCGACCAAGCTAACTCTGCCTGCCCGAAGTCAAATAAGCTTAGCCCGTCGAGCCAAAAAGCAACCATACGATGAACCTGTACAACATACCACTTTAAAGTATGAGCAAAAATGTAATATCATCATTAATTGTTCACTCTCTTCTATATATAGTGGATCATTTTATGCATAACACACCATGGATTATTATTCGCTAATGTTCTCTTACACACACACAGTCTCTCTTTCTTTATTTACACTATTCCTTAAGTGCGATTCACGGACAAATCAAGATTCAACAAAAATATATTTGGATCACTCAATTTTAGAATTTATTTATCATTACTTTTGTCATTTATTCAATCATGTATTTAATTTTATTGTGAATTTTTAAGCTCAATTTTTTTTTTTATTTTACAGATTAATGTATGTTTTCTTAAAACATTCGTATGATATGATTCTAATTTGGAAGATTAAATGACTATTGTTTTGAAGACATGGATCCAATTTTTTATTTAGCATTCTTTGCACTTTTTGAGAGGTTACACTTGACTGATCTACTAACCCATTAAGCTTCTGTAACAAATCAAATGTATGTCCCACCTACAATCAAATTTTATAATGAAAATCAAATTGAGGTGCCAAGCTTTCCTAAGACAAAATATTGTAACTCCAATTCTCACAATTTGATCAACTCAATCTTTATTAGTACTTCACACACACACATATAATCTCAAAATAAAATTGATCTAAGCTCACCTTACATAGAGAATAAGGGTGTGAGTTGTTTTTGGATCTTTTTTTTTTTTAACTGGAGTCACCAGTTTGTCTATATATATGTCATCGTCGAATGATTCTCATTTCCAAATAAATTTTTCTCTTGAATCATACAAATGATCTGATGAGGAGAGAAATTGAAAAAGACGAGATATACAACAAAAATACATTAAAAAGTTTTTAAAAAGAAACATAAAAGGCTTATGTACGATAATTCTCGTGTGATAGGTCGAGAGCATATGTCCGAACAAAAACAGATCGAAATACCTCGAAACATGGTATTCACAAAGAAAATCCATGCATAAGCTACCCTAACCAGAGAAAAAAAAATCTTTTTTTGATCCCCAAAGGAACATATCTCTTTGGTTAACTACATATTGAGGGATACACAAGATTAGGCTATATTTAAACTTCTAATATAAATCATAACCTTAAGAGAGTTCACATGATTTAAATCTTTTTATTTGAATATCCCATGATACTATTCTTTTGATCTATATTTAAAATCAAAATTAAATAACTTTATTTTGTATCATAACTCACCATCCAAGTCAATCTCATTATGTATATATCAAACTCGAGTCAAACTCGAGTGCTAAAAATCTAATGGACGCATAGAAACACATCCGATTCAATGATAACTATATTAATACTTTAGATTTGGTTCAATCTAATCCTACGTTTCTAGTTCTTAATTTGAGAACATGAGGTTATTTCATTCATTTATTAATGTTGTTTTTGAGTAGTATATATCTTTAATATGGTCACTCATGACCACTACTTTATCTCACATAATGATCTAATATCTTAGGTTTGTAATTGAGTTAACTCCTCATTCCATATACAATATTGAGTGTAATATCTTCCCTTAAATCATAATATTCTTGTGCACTACCTTAGATGTAACTAATGAATCATATAGAATTAAATCTATGGAAAGCCTAGATCTCTTTCATCTAATATAAATTCAGCATAATAGATGATATATAAGAGAAATACTATAAAAGATCAAATATTATGCTAAACAAATTTACTAAATCGAGGTTTTTCTATCCTCCTTGAGTTGATTAGCATTTTTAAAGTTCAACCTAAATAATGTGTCAAAATATTTTTATTTTGAAGCACATATTTTAATATATTTGAGACTTAAAAAAAAAAAAAAAGAATTTCAACTCATGTCACAATTTTCTAACTCTCTAGAAGACCGGACAACATATAAATTATAAATATATCATATTAGCAATTATATTGCATTTTGTATGATTTGCTTTGTTTAACTATTAAAAATATAAATGTCACTCTCACTTTTTCTATTATTATACGTCACATTTAAAAGATAATCATAACATTTTTATACTATAAATTAAATATTTTTATATTTTCTTGTAAATATCTCTTTTATAAGCTCTTTGTTTAAAATATTGTGGTTTTATTATGATTGAATGAGAGGGTGTTGTATATTGATTTATATTTTTTGGATATTTAAATTAAGAAAGAAAAATTCAAGCACTCCATGCCCCTTATGAAAAAAAGTTATTTGGATTCAAATCCGATCTCACGACAATATCTTCTGCACATTGCATTTGCTCATATTATAATTTTTTTAGCTATAATATCTTATAAAATTTTGTTAGGACCGAGTTTCAAAGAATTAAAAATATAAAATCAATCAAAATCATTCAAAATAAGTTGTATGAATTAATATTAAACAAACCCAAATCGAAATATCTTAATTTAGTTTGTTTTTTCTTTCATATTTAAAAAATTAACATTTTACAAAAAAATGAAGTTTCAATAACTACTAATAATACAATCACCCAATCATCATTGGCATCAGCATGGGCACACATACACATCAGGGGGCCTCACCATTCATGTGAGCTTATTAGGGCTTGGCAGTTGGCTACATCTTCCATCTCCTTTGTCATTTCTTTCTAATTTGAATTTTTTTGGGGCCTCTCCTCTGACATGCAGGACTCTTACCTATCACTTAATACAACCATTGCCTTTCTCTCTCTATCTCTACCATCCCAAAGCATCTAATCAACACAACAGACAGATCCCAATACCAATTTTGGTTCACTCACATGCAAGGATGGTTAGAGAGACAAAGGAGAGAAATAGGTTAGAAATTTAGGACCTTTTTTTTTTCTCATTTTTTGGAGGGAGAGAAGAAAAATTTTAAATTTTTC
The DNA here is from genome assembly GCA_002079205.1 of Phalaenopsis hybrid cultivar. Taxonomy (NCBI): domain Eukaryota; kingdom Viridiplantae; phylum Streptophyta; class Magnoliopsida; order Asparagales; family Orchidaceae; genus Phalaenopsis; species Phalaenopsis hybrid cultivar. The sequence continues at coordinate 20,906 of JXCR01118812.1, forward strand.
TTGTCTTTATTTAAGCTTTCTTCTCTTCGCCTCACACAAAATGATTCCATTCTCACTCCTTCCTGTTACTTTCCACTGATAACTCTTTCACTTCACTTTTCNCCTCCTTAAGCTGTTTGGTTTTTCTGTTTCATCAGTACGATGTCTTGTCTACCGTTCAGTATATGTTGCGCACGAATCTTAAAATTGGGTATTAAACGGTCCTGGCTCATGGGAGTTGAGAGTTGGGTCTGGATATGCTGACCAAATGTTGATGGGTTTGGAGTTGAAAGAGTAATATATGATTTTGTTGTTATGTTTAGATGACTTCAAAATATTTACTATTGATTTGTATGTACATTTATAAATAATGAGGGTTTTATTATGAAATACATGATAAATTAATGAAAATTAAAGCTATTTATATGTAAATGTTCATTAAAAATTAGGTATGCATTGATCTTGAGGAGATCTAACCGACCATAAGAAAATAGTACGATGCAGGAGGACTCACTGATACATGATTATGAGGCTTACTTGTTAAACTGAGCAAAGTTGCCTGAGTCATGAGACAGACCAAAGACGACCAGGATATACAAAGACAAGCCTCACAACCAGAAATAAGTTAAAAGGGTATCAAAGTCAATCGACATAGGTAAACTCACAAAAGGGAAAATCTGATTCTCTTGTGCCTCCAACTATCTTAGGGACACTTGAGACTCCTCATCAAGTGACATCGACTCACATCGACCAAGCTCAGCCAACCAAGATGGTCTTAAGCTGACCGAACTGATCTTCCCAACCCAAAGATGACCAAGGGTAGCCAACCAAGTTAAAAATAAACTGTACGACATACACATATATGTAAAATATCATAAATATCCAACAAAAATGTAATATCATCTTATTGTACTCCATCTTCTATAACTAAGGGAATCATTTTATGAATTAAAAGAAGGAAACCACAAAGATTTTTTTCACTCCCCTTACTCGTCTCTTTTTATTTTTTATTATTTACGCTATATTCATTGGGTGTGATTCACAGACAAATTAGATTTCAACATTCTAACTGGTGTGATAAGTGTTAAGTAAACTATAAACAAGAAGATGACTAACCCAAGGAAAAGAAACTCACAACAGAGATAACAACATTATGGAGTGCACTAAAAAACTTGTAACTCAATAGATTCAGAAGTTGAAAAATCAAATGTTAGACAATATCCTAGACACATTGACCTCGGGAACAAATCAACAACACTGAGATAAAAGGCCAGTGCCCAACAATAGAGGAATCCCCTTCCAACTTTGGAAAGAGAAGAAGTCTCCTGGTATTTCAATAGTGATGGGTCGAGACAGATCGATAGACATCATATTGGGCATATCAAGGCGCCCCAAGAACTCGAGAATGCGTTCTCTCAGGAAATTTTCATGGCTGAGCCGCTAGAAGGGTTTAAGATCCTGACACTTGTGGAGTCCTACAAAAAGTTAAATGATTTGGCCCGATCACATAAACTCATTAATTTGACCGTTTGTCTGTCAATAATCAATGACATTCTGAAGTTTTGTATTTTTCTTTCCACGTCGAGGGAGTCAGTCCTTAAATGGTTTAACGAATTACCATTGAGAGTAATCACATTGTTCGGTGACTTCCAACGAATGTTTGTGACACAATTTTCCAGTGCCTATAAGCCATGAAAGAACTCACATGTTTTTTTACAGCTGATACAGGGACATAATGAGATATCACTCACTTTGAGAAAGAAATGTTGGAAGTATTGAACCTCAAGCTCAAGATTACATATGCCACCCTAGCTCAAGGGCTGAATAAATGTCCACTTGCCACAAAAAAGGGTCCCCAAGGTGAAGGGTGGAGACTGAGGTATGATTGATGATTTCCCGCCTGTCCTCGATACGAAGACACTCGATCACCTCGAACCACAGGGCAACTAACAAAACTCATCACTAATGGAGTCAGACCACTATCTTGACTAGCGACTAGCTCAATGTGCTGAGCGGTCGCTACCAAACCACAAAGCCCCTAAACAAACTCCATTGAGAGTTTCGATGACCAAGATAGTAGAAACCATACAAAATAAATACTACTTTAAGAGGGCACCACCAATGAAGAAGGAAGCTTTACTTCGAGGCCTAAGAAGTATTATGCCTACCACCGAAACTATGAGCATGACACGAAGGAGTGTCGAAACCTCTGAGGCCGGATCAAAGATCTGATTAAGACTGAGAAACTGAAGGAAATCTTGGCACTAGGAGCAACGGTCCAGCCATCTTTAGGGGGGATGGAGGTTCATCCCATCAAGCCAATCTGAATAGAATTGGTCAGGAGAACTATGCGCAGCTGCCTGCACGCCCAAACAAACTTGACGGCCTCCCATAGACTTCACTGATGAAGACTTACCCTCTAATGGTAGCTCCTATAATGATGTTATCGTCGTCACTGTGTTGATCTACAACTATCAAATTTTTAGCACTCCCATCAACACTGATAGCTCTGTGAACATCTTGTTCAAGTCAATATTTGATAAAATTGGCATTGACAATGAGTAACAGTTGCAGCCTAGCTACTTTGGATTTTCTTGCGAGAAGAAAAGCAGCACTGGGAACCATCGCTTTCCTAGTTACCCAGATTGAAAATGATAAGCAATTAATTAAATTTGGAGATTTCATAGTGACCAACTTGCCTCCCACTTACAATGCTAATTTTGGTCATCCTCTACTGAATTCCTTCTGGGTGGTCACCCCAACCTACCATATAGCTATCAAATTTTTAGGCGATGGAATGATAATCACTATGCAAGTAACCTTGAGCAGTCTTGCACATGTTATCTCTGAGCTGTTGGAAATGTCTAATAAGAGCTCCTTGAGCTCCATAACTTACGATAAGGGGTCTCAAGTTCACTGATACTACCCATTACATCCCAATGATCAAAGAAGACACTGAGAATTTTTTTTCTAGTAAGAGAAGCTTTTAATGCAGGTCACAAAGACAAGTTAATCGATACCTCTAGAGCCACGAATACGTTTTTCTAGGTTCACCACTGAGATGTCATATTTTCATTGTTTATATAAAAAAAATCCTAATTGTGCATGTGATATCAAGTTCGATTAACATCCGAGGTATTTGAGAAGTTCACACAACATATCACAAAATATGACTGACACTCATAAGCAGTTCCACCAGAGCAATAATATAGATAAAAATGAGTGATGCTCGATCGATAAAATTTTCAAAATAACTGACAACAATGAATAAATGTCGGATCAGTAAAACACCGAAGATCTGACCCACTACGCTCATGCATCGTAAAAACCCATGTCTAATAGCTCAAAGCGAGCCAAGCTCTGATGGTAGTATTCCCTACCCATTAAATATAAGATCCGCAGAAGATAATATACGAATCATCTGAACAAAAAAGTCTAGATAGTTACCCTCATGAAGACATTGACAAGATTCACTTAATACATTTGGCATTATGTGTGAACTATCCATAGTGACGTCCTAATCAAGTGATCGGGACATGAGATGTATAAGACTTGAGTCAGGCAATAACCCCACTGACCGACCGAAATTTATTTTAACATACAGACTCATCAATCTTCACAGTCAACATTAGAATACAAGAGAAAAGAAATAAGATGTGGCCAACCAAAAATCCTTGTTTTTATTCATAACAAAAAAATTAACAATGTATTTATAACATCTATTTACAAGTGTTGAAAAAAAAAGGTTGAGTGCATGTCTCACATTTGACGACCCGTCCTCATCACTCTCTTCCTACCCTCCTCCAAGTCCAACAACAAAGTGACAAACTTCTTCATGTCGATTCAGTTCCAGAAGACCATCTAGGCCTTCGCCCCAACGTCGACGTAGAAGACAACACCATCCTTGAATTTTTCGACAAGAAGGGCCACATGAGTCAGAGGGAGGAGATATTGACAAAAAATTCATCAGACATTTTCATCATTGTCATCTTATCCTTCTTGAACCAGTTCTACCTTTGAGTAGCTAATAGCAACTCTGACTGTCTGAGTACTCTCGCCTCAGCCGCCTTCACCCTCTCCTCAGCCTCCGCCAACTTTTTCTCGATCTCCAAACGTCCTTGACATTCATGAAAAAGGATAGTTGTCTAGAGGTGAGAAGCTTCCCACGCCATTAAATGATATTTATTGGTTGTCAGGTATGAGGGGGGCAAGCCGTGTTCCGGGAGGGCCTCCTTGAAAACATGAGACCAGATGATGTCAGTTATTGTCCGGGGCTATCGAGTGGCAGCAAAAGAATCTGAGTGTCAATCTTTTTGGAGATTGATCATCGCATACCGACCGTCCGACTTCGTGCACACCATCCGATTGCCAATCTTTTTGTAGAATGATCAGTGCATACCGACCATCCGAGTCTATGCACACCTTCCCTTCAGCGTCTTCCATCGAGAACCGCCTGAACGGCGACCCCTTGCATTTTTTCTGAGACGGTGCAGGTTGTTCAAATTGATTGGGGTGCCTTCCCTTCATGGCAGTGCTCCCCTTCCCGACTAGTTGACTCCACCTCTTCTTGCATGGATCCGTCTCTAGTCAGTAGGTCGATGAATGTCGAAGCTGCCCACTGAGGGGTACCGGATGCATCCGAGGAACATACAACTGACAAAAAAACTCTTAGCAGACACCCAAACTTTGATTCTGCTGCAATTAAAATGTAAAAAACATTGCGGGAGTTTCGAGGTTGTACTTAAAAAAACATTGTGGGAGTTTGGAGATTGTACTTGTTTGCATGTGAGTTAAGAGATTATTAAACAATGCCTCAGATTGAACAACTATAGTTGTTTTAAATCGTGGGGAAAAAAATCATGATCTGCCTGTAAATAAAAGAATGGTGCTTCTCTGATCACGTTTTTTCGGTAAGCAAAATGGTTGTTGTCGTGGATCACGTGTCCATTTTTAATCATCTTTGATTGATTGATTGATTTGATTTATTACATGAGAAAACCATCAAATAATTCCTCAATTGTTTAAATCAGTGTCATTTTAACCTTAAAATTTATAAAAATATCAAAATTATTTCATATTATTTTAGAATTATAGCCTTTTTTTTATGAATTTTTTTAGCACAAATTTAAAAATTTTAGAGACTACTTTGACACTTCTATAAATGTTAGAACTAAAATGATATCGTATAAATAATCGGAAGATTAATTTGACATGTTTATAAATGTTGTGATTAAAATGATCTGATATGAATAGTGAGAGATTATTTTGGTACTTTACTTATCGAAAAATTGTTTAAGGAAAAAAATATTTTTATGGTCCATTTTGAATTAATGATTTGATGTTGGAGAGTTTTGACTTTTATAATAAAATAAGAGAGCCGTGCATAACATTTAGAACATGTGTCTATACTTCGTATTAAATTCCTTGTTTGCTTGTGAGGATCAAGACATGGATCGTAAATCCTCTTGTGTTGGGTCTTGCTCTTTTTAAGCTGTGGGAAGTTTTCCTACAAAATTGATAAAAATGAAAGTTAGAGACAAAATTTAATTAAATAATTATTTGTATTGTATAAGAATTACTCTTTTGACTTATATGGACAACCAAGTCTGATCCGACTACCGCTTATGGGTACGGGCTCGTAACTTAATAGCAATGAGCTCGCGTCCCAACTCTAAAGCCTATCAAGGTAAGAGAATAGTTAGTGTATTTTTAATTTAGAATAAGATTTAATGCATAAATTAGCTCTTATTATCTTCTTCATTTACTTGATATGTGGGAGCACCCCACCAATATGCTTCGAGACCCCCATGCCTTCACAGTTAGAGAGAGCCAATTTCTTTGGCATGCTAACTCTTCTTTTGGTAATCTGGAGAATCACAGGCCATGAGCAAAGTTTCAAATCTACGTTTGGATCCCTGGTTCTCATGAGAATCTATTTGATGGAGCTTCTTCGCCCATCAATCTGTGCTAGAGGGGTTCGACAAGCTTAGGTCAATATATGATCATCGGACAATTCTAAGTGTTTAACTAGAGTTTTAGGATTTCACAAATCAAACACTTATCAGAATGTGCCCTCACGTAAGCCTTGCTCGAATGCTACGAGAGCAACGGAAGGTTTGGATTTTTTATATTGAGAATCTATGTTGAGGATCTAGGGCAAAGAAAACGCAAGAATCGTCAAAACCAAGAAAAAAAACATAGAGATTTAACGAGATTCGACAAATTGCCTACATACTAGGGAGCTGAGCGACGGTCTCCTTTTGATTTCAGGAAAAAAAGAGTACAAATCCACTTTAGGGATACAATACAATATATATATATATATANAATCTTGCACCCCCAAAAAAAACTCTTCAAAAATTCTTAGATTCTTCTCTCTCTTTCAAGATCTCTCCCAAATTGTATGAGTTTACAAAATATATGGGTTCTCACATCGCAAAAAGATTCAAGATCCTAAAAGGTGCAATGAACGTGAAACTCATTATCAAAATCTAGTCGAGAGATCTTCTATTTCGAGGAGAGATGAGGAACAATGATGGATAGTACTATAGAGTTTGTGATGCAGCAGATGGTAGAGCTCTTGACTCAAATTAATATGAGGATAGAAGAGGTAAAGCAAGAGGTGTTCAAAACTCGTTAAAGAAACCATTCGAGAAGTCATACGGGATCATTGGGTTCAGTGGCAAGATGGCAATATCAAAAGAGAGATCTCCTCCCGGAGAAGAGAAGCTTCAAGTCAAGGCAAGGAGAGCCTTAGATCCAACATTTCAGGAAGTAGAAGCAGATGATGATGATGTGTCATGTATTCCATGAAAGGAGACGTCGAAGTTCTCAAAAGATGAAGAAAATAGGAAGATGAAGAAGTATGAGAAGATTACTAGAGAATGCATTCTCCAGAGAAATCATCAAAGTTAAAGCCATGTGTGGTTCAAAGTTCCCTCTCTGGACTCTTATAATGGAAGAACTGATCCTACCAATCATGTGGCCACTTTTGAATCAGTAATTTGTGTACTACAAATACATGAAGATCTTAAGTGTCGTTTATTTATCACAATGATCAAGGAGTCAACTTTATGATGGTTCAACACATTAGGTGCTATCATCTTTTTTGACATATTTAAAAGAACACTTAATAGCACAATTCATCAGCACTCAAAAGTTATAGAAAACTCCAAAGCTTGCTAATGAACTGACAAGCCCCATTTGAGAGCCTGCAAAGCTTTATTACCAAATTCTAGTGGTAGATTGTTAGTTATGGCTCATGTGCTAGATAAGGGACATGTGCTAGTGTGGAACGAAGCGAGCAAGTGAAGTGAAGCAGAAGCATATGTCCAATCGTAAATATGCTTCGAGACCCCCATGCCTTCACAGTTAGAGAGAGCCAATTTCTTCGAAATAAATAAGAGCCAATTTATGCATTAAATATTATTCTAAATTAAAAATATACTAACTATTCTCTTACCTTGATAGGCTTTAGAGTTGGGACGCGAGCTCATTGCTATTAAGTTACATGCCCGTACCCATAAGCGACAGTCGGATCAGAGTTGGTTGTCCATATAAGTCAGAAGAGTAATCCTTATACAATACAAATAGTTATTTAATTTAATTTTGGCTCTAACATTCATTTTTATCATTTTTGTAGGAAAACTTCCCACAGCTTAAAAAGAGCAAGAGCCAACACAAGAGGATTTACGATCCAAGCCTTGATCCTCACAAGCAAACAAAGAATTCAATACGAAGTATAAACACATGTTCTAAATGTTATGCACGGCTCTCTTATTTTATTATAAAAGTCAAAACTCTCCAACATCAAATCATTAATTCAAAATGG
>JXCR01118812.1:32401-50151 GCA_002079205.1 Phalaenopsis hybrid cultivar
GTGTTGTTGATCTGTTCCCGAGGTCAATGTGTCTAGGATGTTGTTTAACATTTGATTTTTCAACTTCTGAAGCTATTAAGTTACAAGTTTTTTAGTGCACTCCATAATGTTGTTATCTCTGTTGTGAGTTTTTTTTCCTTGGGTTATTCATCTTCTTGTCTATAGTTTGCTTAACACTTATCACACCTGTTAGAATGTTGAAACCTGATTTATCTGTGAATCACACCCAATGAATATAGCGTAAATAATAAAAAATAAAAAGAGAGGAGTAAATGGAGTGAAAAAAATCTATGTGGTTTCATTCTTTTAATTCATAAAATGATTCCCTTAGTTATAGAAGATGAGGNTCTGATTTATCTGTGAATCACACCCAATGAATATAGCGTAAATAATAAAAATAAAAAGAGAGGAGTAAGGGGAGTGAAAAAAATCTATGTGGTTTCATTCTTTTAATTCATAAAATGATTCCCTTAGTTATAGAAGATGGGGTACAATAAGATGATATTACATTTTTGTTGGATATTTATGATATTTTACATAAATGTGTATGTCGTACAGTTTATTTTTAACTTGGTTGGCTAACCTTGGTCAACTTTGGGTTGGGAAGATCAGTTCGGTCAGCTTAAGACCATCTTGGTTGGCTGAGCTTGGTCGATGTGGGTNTAACCTTGGTCAACTGTGGTTTTGGAAGATCAGTTCGGTCAGCTTAAGACCATCTTGGTTGGCTGAGCTTGGTCAATGTGAGTAGATATGGCTCAATTGTTGATCCTTGTCACTAGATGAGGAGTCTCCGAGTGTCCCTAAGATAGTTGGAGGTACAAGAGAATCGGATTTTCCCTTGTGTGAGTTTACCTATGTCGATTGACTTTGATACCCTTTTAACTTATTTCTGGCTGTGAGGCTCGTCTTTGTATCTCCGGGTCGTCTTTGATTTGTCTCATGACTCAGGCAACTTTGCTCAATCGAACAAGTAGGCCTTATGAACATGTATCAGTGGGTCCTCCTGCATCGTACTTTTTTTCTTCTGGTCCGTTAGATCTCCTCAAGATCAATGCATACCTAATTTTTATTGAACATTTACATATAAATAGCTTTAATTTTCGTTAATTTATCATGTATTTCATAACAAAACCCTCATTACTTATAAATGTACATACAAATCAATAGTAAATATTTCGAAGTCATTTAAACAACAACAAAATCATATATTACTCTTTCAACTCCAAACCCATCAACATTTGGTCAGCATATCCAGACCCAACTCTCAACTCCCATGAGTCCATGACCGTTTAATACCCAGGTTTAAGATTCGTGCGCAACATATACTGAACGGCAGACAAGACATCGTACTGATGAAACAAAAAAACCAAACAGCTTAAGGAGAGAAAAAAAAAGGGATTGGTGGCCAAACCCCTTCCGGCCCCACCAGTGCTTTGAAAGCTGCACATCTTTCAACACCAAAAACTCACAATTTTGATAACGAGATCTTAGCAAACCTCCTTCCAATACAATAATCTAGTCACTTTATTAAGCAATAATTAGTCAATTAATTAATTGGGCATACGATTATTAACAGAGACTAAGTGTCTGTTGGGTCCCACCTCCCCTATCAATTCAATCATTCACACTCCACTACACAACACAGATTAACGAAGCAAATGATAACCCAAATTTAAACCAAGAAGCAATTTTTCTTAAATCAGATTAATCGGAGATAATTAAATTCCTTAAGACTGATCATGATCCGGCAATTAATAGATGATAAGCTTTACAGTTGAGCCAAATTACTCCTGCAATTAATTCGAACTAATAAGCAAGCAAAGTGCAGATCGGAAGCAGAGCAGAAGAACAGGGGAGGAGGTCACAGTTCTCCTTCATTGAGAGAGAGAAGAAGAAGAGAACCGTGGAGATGACTCCGGGAACAGATGAAGTAGCCGTGGCGGCTCAAGATCAGACCTCGGTGAAGGATGGAGATAGTACCCTTTCTCGGCGATTGCGCGATCCTCCGCCGTGACGGCGGCGGCGGATCCTGCTGGCGGCGGTGGTGGAGACCGGTTAAAGGGATCAGGAATGAGGGGGGTCACCGGACTGAGAACAAGGGAGGGGAAATCCAGCATGCTCGGCGACAAGATCTCCGTTTGCTTTCTCGGCGAGAAGACGGCGGCGCAGCATCCACCGCCGGCGATGAGGGGGCTTATGGCTTTCAGGTTCTTGAGGCTCCCCCGGCGCTCATAGAGCTTGAAAGCTGGCTTCTTGGGACCGTTGGGTTTCCCAGCAGGAGGGATGAGGTTCTTCCCCGGCGAAGAGGCCGCGGCTGCGGCGGCCGTCTCGGCGGTTCCGGTGAGCATCTGTACGACTTGCTTGAAGGAAGAGGTGTCTGCTTGGACGAAGGTGGTGGGGTAGGAGTTGGGATCAGCCGACCTCGGAGTCAACGGCGCATTGCCAACGCCGCTGCCGGAGGCTGCGGCGGCTACAGCGGGACTCTCCCTTTCCGGTCGATTCGAGGGAGTTTCCATTGGTGGGGGTGGAGACAAAAGAACTTAAAAATCAGATTTTTAAGGAAGATGGAGAGAGATCTATAGCGCTAAAAATAGGAGAAGTTGGGCTGTTGGGAGTGAGAAAGAGTAAAATAACTTTTGTTTTGGCAGAAAGTCTACAGTCTACAGCTCCATATATTAAAGAAAGAAATAAAGAAAAGTGAAGTGAAAGAGTTATCAGTGGAAAGTAACAGGAAGGAGTGAGAATGGAATCATTTTGTGTGAGGGGAAGAGAAGAAAGCTTAAATAAAGACAAAAAAAAAATTTAAAATTTTTCTTCTCTCCCTCCAAAAAATGAGAAAAAAAAGGTCCTAAATTTCTAACCTATTTCTCTCCTTTGTCTCTCTAACCATCCTTGCATGTGAGTGAACCAAAATTGGTATTGGGATCTGTCTGTTGTGTTGATTAGATGCTTTGGGATGGTAGAGATAGAGAGAGAAAGGCAAAGGTTGTATTAAGTGATAGGTAAGAGTCCTGCATGTCAGAGGAGAGGTCCCAAAAAAATTCAAATTAGAAAGAAATGACAAAGGAGATGGAAGATGTAGCCAACTGCCAAGCCCTAATAAGCTCACATGAATGGTGAGGCCCCCTGATGTGTATGTGTGCCCATGCTGATGCCAATGATGATTGGGTGATTATATTATTAGTAGTTATTGAAACTTCATTTTTGTAAAATGTTAATTTTTTTAAATATGAAAGAAAAACAAACTAAATTAAGATATTTCCATTTGAATTTTTCTCTCTTAATTTAAATGCCCAAAAATATAAATCAATATACAACACCCTCTGATTCAATCATAATAAAGCCATAATATTTTAAACAACGAGCTTATAAAAGAGATTTTTGCAAGAAAATATAAAAATATTTAATTTATAGTATAAAAATGTTATGATTATCTTTTAAATGTGACGTACAATAATAAAAAAAGTGAGAGTGACATTTATATTTTTAATAGTTAAACAAAGCAAATTATATAAAATGTAATATAATAGCTAATATGATATATTTATAACTTATATGTTGTCTTGTCTTCTCGAGGGTTAGAAAATTTTGACATGAGTTGAAACTCTATTTTTTTTTTTTAAGTTTCAAATATATTAGAATATGTGCTTCATAATAAAAGATATTTTTATGATAATTGCTGAATATTTTTTTTTAAGTTAAGAAAAAAATACTTTGACACATTATTTAGGCTAAACGTTAAAAATGCTAATCAACTCAAGGAGGATAGAAAAAGCTCGATTAAGTAAATTTGTTTAGCATAATATTTGATCTTTTATAGTATTTCTCTTATATATCATATATTATGGTGAATTTATATTAGATCAAAGAGATCTAGGCTTTCCATAGATTTAATTTTATATGATTCATTAGTTACATCTAAGGTAGTGCACAAGAATATTATGATTTAAGGGAACATATTACACTCAATGTTGGTGGTGCAATTTAGATTTTAATGTAAGAATATATGGAATGGAATGAGCAGTTAACTCAATTACAAACCTAAGAATTTATTGTATTAGATCATTATGTGAGACAAAGTAGTGGTCATGAGTGACCATATTAAAGATATATACTACTCAAAAACAAAATTAATAAATGAATGAAATAACCTCATGTTCTCAAATTAAGAACTAGAAATGTAGGATTAGATTGAACCAAATCTAAAGTATTAATATAGTTATCATTGAATCGGATGTGTTTCTATGCGTCCATTAGATTTTTAGCACTCGAGTTTGATATATACATAATGAGATTGACTTGGATGGTGAGTTATGATAAAAAATAAAGTTATTTAATTTTGATTTTAAATATAAATCAAAAGAATAGTATCATGAGACATTCAAATAAAAAGATTTAAATCATGTGAACTCTCTTAAGGTTATCATTTATATTAGAAGTTTAAATATAGACTAATCTTGTGTATCCCTCAATATGTAGTTAACCAAAGAGATATGTTCATTTGGGGATCAAAAAAAGTTTTTTTTTTCTCTGGTTAGGATAGCTTGTGCAGGGATTTTTTTTGTGAATACCATGTTTTGAGGTATTTCGATCAGCTTTTGTTCGGACATATGCTCTCGACCTATCACACGAGAATTACCATACATAAGCCCTCTATGTTTCTTTTTAAAAAAAATTTTATTTGTTTTCGTTGTATATCTCATCTTTTTCAATTTCTCTCCTCATCAGATCATTTGTATGTTCCAAGAGGAAATATTATCTGGAAATGAGAATCATTCGACGATGACATATATATAAAGAAGCTGGTGACTCCAGTTTTAAAAAAAGAACCAAAAACAACTCACACCCTTATTCTCTATGTAAGGTGAGCTTAGATCAATTTTATTTTGAGATTATATGTGTGAGTGTGAAGTACTAATAAAGATTGAGTTGATCAAATTGTGACAATTAGAGTTACAATATTTTGTCTTAGGAAAGCTTGGCACCTCAATTTGAGTTTCACTATAAAATTTGATTGTAGGTGGGACATACTTTTGATTTGTTACAGATGCTTAATGGGTTAGTAGATCAATCAAGTGTTAACCTCTCAAAAAGTGCAAAGAATGCTAAATAAGTAATGATAAATAAATTCTAAAATTGAGTGATCCAAATATATTTTTGTTGAATCTTGATTTATCCGTGAATCGCACTTAAGGAATAGTGTAAATAAAGAAAGAGAGATAGTGTCTGTGTAAGAGAACACTAGCGAATAATAATCCATGGTGTGTTATTCATAAAATGATCCACTATATATAGAAGAGAGTGTACAATTAATATGATATTACATTTTTGTACTTTAAAGTGGTCTGTTGTACAGGTTTATCGTCTGGCTGCTTTCTGGCTCGACGGGCTAAGCTTATTTGACTTCGAGCAGGCAGAGTTAGCTTGGTCGGTGTGAGCCGACTGTCTGATCCAGTCTGTCTGTCTGTCCTTAATAACTAACGAGAAGCCTTATGTATTGTGAGTCACTGGGATGGTTGGAGATATTGTAGAGCAGAATCTTCCTTTGAAATGACTCTACTAGATGGTAGGCCATCAAGTCGGATTTGCTTTCTATGGTGATAGCTTAAGATGTCATTTTGTCTCGTTTCTTGCTGATTGCCCCGTGTTTGTATTATCCGACCATCTTTGGTTCATGTCGTGGTATGGTCGGCTTTTGGTCTTGTCAGTTTGATTCGTATGCCTTCATTTGGTCGATCAAGTAGGTCTCACAACTTCTTGTTAGTGGGTTAATTTTCATCATATTCTTCCATTCTAGACCGTCAGGATTCCTCCAAGATCTGCAATGACACATTTTTTTATGTGTTGTTGTTAATGTTTATCAAATAAAAATATACATGTCCTTGACTTTTTAAAATAAATATTCTAAAATTAACCCTTTGATGCATAAATACCTTGACCCCCAAGTAGTGCACATATTCAATCAATGAAGATGGTCTTCCACATCTTTAAAACAAGAGTTTAAAATTGCTGAACATCACAGATACATATTTATGATTTACTGAACAGCAAGTTGTCCATTTTGCAAATTAAAATTAAACGATGCTTTGTATTGTTAATAAATAATGTGAAGATAAATAGTTTATTTTTTTTTCAATAAAGAGTGCGACAGTCTGTTTTTACTTTAGTGGCATGGACGTGACATAACGTTGAACTTTCCACATGTTTGTATTTTTTTTTTTTAATTTTTCGACCCTCACATGAATTGGTACTTGTGTCATTTTTTGATATTTTATATTTAATTTATTTGTGGGGATAAATATGGTGTAATTTTGACTTATATAAAGTTTAATCAAGTATGGTAGAAGAGGATAAAAATAATTAAGATACCTCTAATTAAAATAAATTAGTTGGATGACTGTGAGCGGTATATTTAGTAGTCGATCAGATGCTTGGATATGTAAGGTTGAAATTCAAATATTTGTTGCTATTTGTTAAGATTGTTGGATTTTCGAGCAGTTAACATGTATTGAATTTATAGTTGTAAGAAATTTGTATAATATTGAACCCAAATTTGTCCTGTTAATGCTCGCGGGATAGAACTTGGCGACCAAGGGAGATAAGGGGGAGAGAGAGGGGGGGGGTGGGGCAAATGTGAGTGTTCCCGGGTTCTTCTGCCCCTTATTCTATAAGAGAGGGGGAGGGGGGAGAGATCACCCTACATATGGGGTTGAGAGAGATGAGAGCCCGAGGAGGGAGATTTGGGTTACTATTACATGTTTCTTTCTTTATAGAGGAGAAAAGGAGGGAAAAGTAATATGACATAAGTATCCTCGCTTTAAGGAAAGCAATACATGATATTTTAGTATTTTCCTCACCCAGTTCCATTGTTCTGGAGTTTTTCGATCGGCGGGTGTCTTCAAATGCAGACGGCCAGCCCAAGCCAGTTGATTAGTTGGATGAGGTAGTCGGCCAAGGTGATCAGCCGATTGGTTGTAGGTTGTCGGCCCAAGGGGACCTACCCGAATGGAGGTGGCCGACCTAAGGAGGTCGACCTGAGTGAAGGTGGCCTACTAAGGTGGTCGGCAAGCTAGTGGAGATGGCTAGCCAAGGTGGTCGGCCATCTCGGAGAGCAGGCTGTTGGGTGATTCCAACGGTGGCTTTTTTGGCCTAGCGAGGGTAGTGACGTTTTCCTGTTATACCTAAAGCACCCAAGTCTTTCACTTCTTGGAGAAGAAATTACAATAAGAATTAAAAACTCGTGAATATTGAAAATATAATTTCATCAATCACTAGTTATAGTCCCTTAATTTTTTAACACTCCTTTTGTCTCCTTCGCATTAGCATTTGATGTGTTGATTTGGAGGCCCCATTTTTTAGAAGATAGCGAGTTGGTTCTCAACTTTTTTTTTAGATATGATATTTTCTCAACTCAAGTCTCACTCATCCCACGTCTTTTCTGCTCTATTAGAACATCGTCTTCAGTGGGCCACACCTTTCGCAAGATCTTAGGCAGATCTTGTTGCATGTGATAACAACCTAGACTCACTAAAAGGGTGATTTGTTTCGTACCTTGCATGGAACTTGTCGTTATTGGGCAAGAAACCACCTCCATAGCTTTTTTTAAGTCAAGTTTTGAGACAAGTTTTGGATGTTTTGAGTGCGGGGATAGACTTTTACTTTCTTCTTTCTTTTGAAAAGACTAGATAAAAGAGATATTATATATTTCTTATTTCTCCATTTAAGATTTTCTCCCTCTTAGTGTGTTTGTCTTCTTATTTTCGACACGATAAATTCTCACTACACCTTTTAGGATGATGAATCCAAATTTATCTTGTGAGTGCCCAAACAATAAAGCTTGGCGACCAAGGGAGAGAAAATAAGAGAAAGAGGGGAGAGAATGACAAAGATTTGTTCCATGGGGGCAAAAAAGGTTGTTTTCCGGAATCTTTGGCGTGTTTTATTTCTTAAAAAATAAAAGTAATGAGAGAGGAGAAGGGGAGAGATCTCTCTAAATGGGGGTTAAGAGAGAAAAGAGCCAAATGAGAGAGATCCAGGGTCCTTTTACATTCTACAATTTCCTTTGTTTATAGAGGAGAAAAGGAGAGAAAAGTAGAATTACAAATGTGCCCATGCTTTAAGGAGAGCAGTCAGGATATTTTAGTCCTTTCTTCGCCCGGATCTATTATTCTTGAGCTTTTCATTTGACGGGTCAACTGAAAAAGGTGGTCGGCTAAGGTGGCCAGCTGAGTGGCTATAAGCAGTCGGTCGAAGGAGGTTGACACGAGTGGAGGTGGCCAGCCTAAGGAGGCTAACTCGAGTAGAGGTGGACGGCTAGCGAGGAGAGGAGGCTTCATTACTAGTTAATTTATCTCTTATGAGTATGTGTTGAATCTTCATACTATGCTNATTTTTTCGACCCTCACATGAATTGGTACTTGTGTCATTTTTTGATATTTTATATTTAATTTATTTGTGAGGTTAAATATGGTGTAATTTTGATTTATATAAAGTTTAATCAAGTATGGTAGAAGAGGATAAAAATAATTAAGATACCTCTAATTAAAATAAATTAGTTGGATGACTATGAGCAGTATATTTAGTTGTCGATCAGATAGCTTGAATATGTAAGGTTGAAATTCAAATATTTGTTGCTATTTGTTAAGATTGTTGGATTTTCGAGCAATTAACATGTATTGAATTTATAGTTGTAAGAAATATGTGTAATATTGAACCCAAATTTGTCCTGTTAATGCTCGCGGGATAGAGCTTGGAGACCAAGGGAGAGAAAGGGGGAGAGAGAGATTTGTCTTGTGAGGGGGGCAGGGATATGAGTGTTCCCGGGCTCTTTCGCCCATTTTATTCTATAAGAGAGGGGAAGGGGAGAGAGATTACCTTACATATAAGGTTGAGAGAGATGAGAGCCTGAGGAGGGAAATCTGGGGTCCTATTGCATGTTACATGTTTCTTTATTTATAGAAGAGAAAAGGAGGGAAAAGTAATATTACATAAGTGTCATTAGTTTAAGGAAGACAGTATATGATATTTTGGTATTTTCCAAACCTAGATCCATCGTTCTGGAGTTTTTCAGTCGGCAGGGTTCGCCAAATGCAGCCAGCCAGCCCAAGCTAGTTGATTGGTCGGATGAGGTAGCCGGCCAACTAGTGGAGTCGGTCGGCCAAGGTGATCGGTCAGCTGGTTGTAGGCTGTCGGCTCAAGGAGGCCTACCCGAATGGAGGTGGTCGACCTAAGGAGGCCAACCTGAGTGGAGGTGGCCGACCAAGGTGGTCGGCCAGCCAGTAGAGATGGCTAGCCAAGGTGGCCGAACAGCTGGGAGAGCAGGTTGCTAGGCGATTCCAACGGTGGCTTCTTTGGCCTAGCGAGGGCGGTGATGTTTTCCTGTTATACCTAAAGCACCCAAGTCTTTCACTTCTTCGAGTAGAAATTACAATAAGAATTAAAAACTCTTGAATATTGAAAATATAATTTCATCAATCACTAGTTATAGTCCCTTAATTTTGTAACATTCATTTTGTCTCCTTCGCATTAGCATTTGATGTGTTGATTTGGAGGCCCCATTTTTTAGAAGATAGTGAGTTGTTTCTCAACTTTTTTTTTAGATATGATATTTTCTCAACTCAAGTCACACTCATCCCACGTCTTTTCTGCTCTATTAATACATCGTCTCCAGTGGGCCACACCTTTCGCAAGATCTTAGGCAGATCTTGTAGCAGACGATAACAACCTAGACTCACTAAAAGGGTGTTTCGTACCTTGCTTGGAACTTGTCGTTATTGGGCAAGAAACCACCTCCATAGCTTTTTTTGAGTCAAATTTTGAGACAAGTTTTGGATGTTTTGAGTGCAGGGAGAGATTTTTCCTTTCTTCTTTCTTTTGAAAAGACTAGATAAAAGAAATACTATATATTTCTTATTTCTCCATTTAGGATGTTCTCCCTCTTAGTGTGTCTGTTTTCTTGTTTTCGGCACGATCAATTCTCACTACACCTTTTCGGATGATGAATCCAAATTTATCTTGTGAGTGCCCAAACGATAAAGCTTGGCGACCAAGGGAGAGAAAATGAGAGAAAGAGGAGAGAGAATGACAAAGATTTGCTCCGTAGGGACAAAGAAGGTTGTTTCCCGGACTCTTTGACACCTTTTATTTCTTAAAAAATAGAAGTAATGAGAGAGGAGAAGGGGAGAGATCTCTCTAAATGGGGGTTGAGAGAGAAAAAAGCCAAATGAGAGAGATCCAGGGTCCTTTTACATCCTACAATTTCCTTTGTTTATAGAGGAGAAAAGGAGAGAAAAGTAGTATTACAAATGTGCCCATGCTTTGAGGAGAGCAATACAGGATATTTTTGTCCTTTCTTCGCCCAGATCTATTATTCTGGAGCTTTTCGTTTGGCGGGGGTTGTCGGATGCACGCAGCCAACCCAAGGTAGTCGGTCAACCGAAAAAGGTGGTCAGCTAAGGTGGCCAGTTGAGTGGCTATAAGCAGTCAGCTAAAGGAGGCTGACACGAGTGGAGGTGGCCAGCCTAAGGAGGCTAACTTGAGTAGAGGTGGAAGACCAGCGAGGAGAGGAGGCTTCATTACTAGTTAATTTATCTCTTATGAGTATGTGTTGAATCTTCATACCATGCTGAGACGATAATCTACTACTTTACTGTCTTGAATTTTCTTGCCCGCATCAATTATAAATATATTTAATCACGAGCAAAACTTAAAAAATAAGTATCACTCAATTTAGCAAGCTACTTCATAGAATAATATCTAAACTTAAATATATTAATTACTAATTTTGACTTTGATATAAATAAAAATTCTTAGTTTTTAAAGGAATTCAAGAAATACCTCCCTTTTGAAGATAAGAACAACATTAGTAGTTGGGTTAGTGTTGAAATGAATTGGAACTAATATTATTTAATTAAAAATTAAAATATTGGTTTTATATTGAGCTAAAACTCCAATAATTTTATTTATTGTCTTAATCCATAGTCTTAAAATTATAATTGCCATGTGCTAGAATTTTTATGATAAAAAAAAAGAGACTTTATTTTCTTGGTATTATATGAAAATCTTGTACACGCGCATATAAGATAAGTTGAATGTTATTTATAAGACAAAAGTTGTTGGAGATGCCATCAAGTGATGCTCAATCGNGAGACTTTATTTTCTTGGTATTAGATGAAAATCTTGTACACACGCATACAAGATAAGTTGATTGTTATTTATAAGACAAAAGTTGTTGGAGATGCCATGAAGTGATGCTCAATCGTATGTTCTATTATTCTTCTTATTGGAGGGAGACTAATGATAAAAAAAGACTGACAAAGCCCTATGTCAATGTTAATTCATTTCTATCATAGATCACATATTACATCAAATGATCTATGNGTTCTATTATTCTTCTTATAAGGGAGACTAATGATAAAAAGAGACTGACAAAGCCCTATGTCAATGTTAATTCATTTCTATCATAGATCACATATTACATCAAATGATCTATGTTAATTTTATTTTATCATATAATATATATTTTTTATCATTTAAATGTCATAATAACATCAAAAATATATGATCATACACTCATAGGATTGATCTCGATAAAATGCATGTTTCAATTATAAATTTATCAAAACTAAATTTCAAATGGCCTTAAAATTGATTATTGTCTAATAAAAATACTAGTGCCATGATGTTTACTCAATCATATGGAACTAAACTTCAATATTTGGAATAATATTCTTGGAATGCTAAATGTGAACACTTGAATTTTATCTATTTGATGGTGCAATGTTCAGTATTGTGTTTTCATGGTTCAATTCCTTCATTACATTGGATATATTTTTGTGATTGTATATCTAACTATATTTATGTGTTCAAAATAAGAATAATCATATAGTGCAAGTGATCAGACAAAATCATTTATATGGTTTGAAAAACTACATTAAAAAGAATCCATAAACCAACAAGCCTATGATATAATACCATTAGCTATCAACAAATAGCTTGAGACTTAAAGCATGCCATCCGATGATACGGATGAGAGACTCGAACTTCATAGAGGGATGGGGTGTTGAAGTGCGTTCAAGCACAAGATATCTCATCGTGCAAGAAAATGCCCAGCCATCACGTCACAATCTCATCTACATTGTGCTTGTTCTTGCTCTGCTATTTTTTATAGTAATTTCTAATTGATATTATCTAATTAATTGCTTCTTTTGATAAGTTCTGAGTATAAAGTATCTTTATTGATACACCAAACTTTAATCAAAGTGTAGACTGCAAGTCAAGTGAATATTCAAAAAAAAGAAAGGTGTTTGGAACAATGTAGTAACATTTTCCATAAGATTGATTGTTCCAACTGGACCCATGATTGGATGACTATAATAAATTTTAAGAAGACTCCAATAATTTGACCTTGCCAAAGATGGGTATTTTTCCATATTTTTTATTTCTTTTAAATGAATAATGTGATGTTTGGCAGAATATTTCAACCATAAATTGTTTAGAGGTGGAACGAAGTAGACTTCAGAACTCATCTCTTGTTTGTATGTGAGCATCTGTTCAAAATGATGATGAAAATGACACAAATTCTAATTATTAGTCCCTTATAATCGAATATGGTTGCGGGTAATTTGATTGTAAGCAAATATTATTATTATTATTATTATGTAGAGTTTGATTGTGTTAATCAATTGGATCAAATTTGATGGTGATTTTGTCGAGGGGTAGCGGGTGTCCCCTATATTTGGTTTGGTGGTGCTGCTCCTGAAATATTTTTTTTCTATGCCAAGCACCCCAACGTTGGGAAGTTGACTCTGTACCATACAATCTAGATTTAGAGCCCAAGAGTACGAGACTATAGTACCCGGAGTGGAGCTCCACAGTGCTCTAACATCGAGACCAGTAGCATCGTAACGCTCAGTTCATATTCTTAGCTCGAGAGCGCAACATTGCAGAACATATGGGCGCATTGGAACGCCCCGCGCCCGTAACCTAATTTGATTCATTCTCGAGTTGAAGTTCTAGTTTTGTCGATTGGAGAATATGCGATTTCAATTTCTCCTGAGCTAAGGAGAGGAGAGGAGTGCTCCGAAGCGTTACAAAGTGTGGAGAGGCTTGAGTGTGGCGCAATTTGTACAATTCTCCTTATTTTTTTTATAGTTGATTTCTTGATATAGCTTCGCTTCGTAGATTTTTCCCATTCTCAATTATTTCACATTAAATCTNTAGACAAAATCATTTATATGGTTTGAAACAATTACATTAAAAAGAATCCATAAACTAACAAACCTATGATATAATACCATTAGCTATCAACAAATAGGTTGAGTCTTAAAGCATGCCATCCGATGATACGGATGAGTGATTCGAACTTCATAGAGGGATGGGGTGTTGAAGTGCCTTCAAGCACGAGATATCTCATCGTGCAAGAAAATGCCCAGCCATCACGTCACAATCTCATCTACATTGTGTTTGTTCTTGATCTGCTATTTTTTATAGTAATTTCTAATTAATATTATCTAATTAATTGCTTCTTTTGATAAGTTTTGAGTATAAAGTATCTTTATTGATACACCAAACTTTAATCAAAGTGTAGACTGCAAGTCAAGTGAATATTCAAAAAAAAGAAAGGTGTTTGGAACAATATAGTAACATTTTCCATAAGCTTGATTGTTCCAACTGGACCCATGATTGAATGACTATAATAAATTTTAAAAAGACTCCAATAATTTGACCTTGCCAAAGATGGGTATTTTTCCATATTTTTTATTTCTTTTAAATGAATAATGTGATGTTTGGCAGAATATTTCAACCATAAACTGTTTAGAGGTGGAACAAAGTAGACTTCAGAACTCATCTCTTGTTTGTATGTGAGCATCTGTTCAAAATGATAATGAAAATGACACAAATTCTAATTATTAGTCCCTTATAATCGAATATGGTTGCGGTTAATTTGATTGTAAGCAAATATTATTATTATTATGTAGAGTTTGATTGTGTTAATCAGTTGGATCAAATTTGATGGTGATTTTGTCGAGGGGTAGCGGGTGTCCCCTATATTTGGTTTGGTGGTGCTGCTCCTGAAATATTTTTTTTCTATGCCAAGCACCCCAACGTTGGGAAGTTGACTCTGTAGCATACAAACTAGATTTAGAGCCCAAGAGTACGAAACTATAGTACCCGGAGTGGAGCTCCACAGTGCTCTAACGTCGAGACCAGTAGCATCGTATCGCTCAGTTCATATTCTTAGCTCGAGAGCGCAACATTGCAGAACATATGGGCCCATTGGAACGCCCCGCACCCGTAACCTAATTTGATTCATTCTCGAGTTGAAGTTCTAGTTTTGTCGATTGGAGAATATGAGATTTCAATTTCTCCTGAGCTAAGGAGAGGAGAGGAGTGCTCCGAAGCGTTTCAAAGTGTGGAAAGGCTTGAGTGTGCCGCAATTTGTACAATTCTCCTTATTTTCTTTATAGTTGATTTCTTGATATAGCTTCGCTTCGTAGATTTTTCCCATTCTCAATTATTTCACATTAAATCTAGTGTTTTTTTGTATTTTATGTGATTTTCTTAAGTTGTTCGAGTCAAAATTTTGCTTCAGCTCTCTCAAATTAGTTTCCACAAATTTCTCCATAATCTCACCCAACAATTATTTAGAACTAGCTCATAAGAATTCTTATCTTCCTCACCTTTGGATCATAAAATACGATCTACTGAACTTATGATCATATGGTCTAATTGCCCACCTTTGGATCATAGGTCACATGAAGTTGGTTATAGGGCCTCCAACCAATCTTTATAATATATGTATTAGCTTGTTTTTTACTCATGAACTCATTCCATAAGAGAAATACTGGCTCCATGTCCTAAAAAAATAAAAAATAGAAATGAAGAAGGGAGATTCTAGGAGAGAATCTATTTTTAAACATGCGAAGGCCTTATCATATAAGAGTCCTAGGTTGACCAAGCTAACTATATTTGATAACCTTATCGGATCTCTTTTGATTAGATCTTTTCTCACATGAGATTTCCTCTAATGAGACACGTCACATGTGTGTGTGTGTGTGTGTGTGTGTGTGTGTGTGTGTGTGTGTGTGTGTGTGTGTGTGTGTGTGTGTNTTATATCTTTGATAATAAACCCAGCTATCCATTTAAATGAAAGATGCTCTGATGGATAATTAATTGCCTTATTGGATTTTTTAAATTAATAAATTTTGTCACTTTTTTCACTAAATAATTAGAACTAATTGGTTAGAAAGCAAAAATTGGTACTAAGTGGAATATGAATAAAGAAAGCAGAGTATTAAGGATATGAAAGATGGCATATAATAATGACAATTAAAAGGATATTTCTTAAACTTATTCTTATAATAATATATTAAAATTCAAGAATTTAATTAAAAAATATTTCAAAAAATAAAGATATCTCTCTCTCTCTCTCTCTCTCTCTTCTTTATCTTAATTAATTTCTCATTAATTCTTCTTTACTTTTTTTATCATCTTATTTATAACAATTACTTGCCTTGATTTTTTTTTTTTTTTAAATTTCCATTTCCAACAAATGAGTTGGCTTGTGAGTCAATTTTTGAACTCATAGATTTTAGCTCAAAATCATTAATTAATCAATTTCATATTAGGGTCACTTAAGCTCATACGGACTTGTTTATGTGTTTATACCCCTAACTGATGAGCTTATAGTAAAGGAATCGTATATGTTGCTTCTTGATGTTTTAAAATTGAACTCCAATAGCCCTCCATTGAGACTACTTAAGCCTCAATCAAATAAATTTGTAGACAAACAAGGATCATAATTTGTGATGTTCAAATTTAAAATATCATAATAACTATTTAATAAAAAAAATATTATTAATATTATATATTTAACAAAGAAAACTTAATTTAAACAAAAAAAAACATTGAAATTTAATCTACAAAACAATTATAAAAGATGAAACAAAAATTCCCTCCAACATGCTAATTTTAAATACAAGATAAATTCACAAAAATATTTGCTATAAAACCGAAAATAAAATATAAAAATATTAAGATAAAATTGCACTTTTAAGAAAATTAATACATATCGTATGATTTCACATCATATGAGCACATATTTCATACCATGCGTCACTATTATGCCTTGGACCAGAATATTCTACCCCAAACCTTTCCAGACACAAGCCCGAATACATACAAAATAACGCCATCTACATACTTTTATTTTGAAATGAATGCAATGCAATAATTGATTAATTAATCATTCATTTTAAAATTGGGGTATTTACATATATGTACCAACCAGGCCACCAATTCCCATGCATTTATATATCTGACACCCTAAACTTTACTATTTATATTTATACCAAAATATTACCATGGAATTACAATTTTTTCATGCATAGGTAAGATGGTGTGCATGAAAAAATAAAAATTTACATGTAAGTCATATATAAATGCACAAGCATTGAGTGTCATTTATATAAATCTTCCTTCAAAATAAAGAAATATTTACATAAANTTTTTTCATGCATAGGTAAGATGGTGTGCATGAAAAAAATAAAAATTTACATGTAAGTTATATATAAATGCACAAGCATTGAGTGTCATTTATATAAATCTTCCTTCAAAATAAAGAAATATTTACATAAATACCACACAATTCCTATATATTTACTTACCTAACATATCAATTTTATTTTTTTTTTTACATTTAAACTATTTTCCATCTACTTGAAAAGGTGTATTTTACTTTTTAAAAATTAAGAATATTAATATTTTTATGTGAAATAGAAAAATAAATANACATTTAAACTATTTTCCATCTACTTGAAAAGGTGTGTTTTACTTTTTAAAAATTAAGAATATTAATATTTTTATGTGAAATAGAAAAATAAATAAATAAATTTAAAAAAATATATATTTTTGCTATGACATGAAAGGTTTGAGCATATAAATAAAAAGTTTAGATGTTAGATTTATATGTATGTAAATGCAAATAGCTGAAAAATAAATCATAATCAAATGTCAATGAAGTCGAATAATAGTATATAGAACATTTCTCAAACAAATGACAGAGACTTCCAAGCTCTGGGGCGGTAGAATTGTTAAGAGCAAAATCATAAAGAACAGAGAATAGGTACATAATGTTACAGAACTGCTTTCCCNATACCAGCAAAATGTATAGCACCAAACATTGACTTCAAGGTAGGCCTACTTGCATTTGCCTTGAGAGTCTAAAGTGTCTCTTTCCACTTAGTTTCCTACCTATCTCTTTTTTACTTTTGGTATTCTTTAATCGCTGCCTAACTCCATTTGCTCATAAGAATTTCAAAGCTAATGATGCATCCTTCGCCACTAACTATTTAATCATAGTTATATGATTATTAATCATAAAATAAATGTATAATCGAGACATTTTCTTACTTTCATGGAAACAAAATGTTGGAAAATATTTATTTATTTTAAGGGTCTCTTGCAAAATTAGATAAAATATGGGAGTAAATCATCACAAGTGGTTGGTCCACCAATGGAGTCATCAGATTCTAGAACATTCGAGGAAATTGGGAATATGTATTTTAAAAATTGTATTTATCTAGCATTGAATATACGGCTCAATTATAAAGTGAATTTAGTATATTGCACTATTTTATTTTTTTCTTAATTAGGAAATTTACATATGTATCACACAATCCTTATGGATTTATATATATAACCAACTCCAATAAATTGATATTTGCATTTGTTATACCACCTTGGTGTTG
>JXCR01118812.1:50935-64323 GCA_002079205.1 Phalaenopsis hybrid cultivar
CTCTCTCTCTCTCTCTCTCTCTCTCTCTCTCTCTCTCTCTCTCTCTCTCTCTCTCTCTCTCTCTCTCTCTCTCTCTCTCTCTCTCTCTCATGTTTAGTAGAATGAGGTTCTTTCAAAAGTTGATTATGACATAGATGGACGAATTGGATTCCACTAACTAAGTTTCTCATATAGTTAATGTCTTGAATTATAAATTGAGGACAAAGGTTTATTTGGAGAGACCATAGAAGAATATCCACTTGTCAACTATCTTGGTCGCATTACGTGGTGGTGCTGGTAAATTATGCTCCTTTCATATGAATTTTTATTAATACAATCGATTAGGTGATTGAAGATAGGGGAGCGATACCACCCTAGCAACAAAGAATTGTAGAAAAAATAGTTGAATGAAGAAGATAACAATAATTAGGTAACTAAATACTTACAAACTACAAAGATTTGTTGATCCATTAACCCAACCATTCATGATGATTTTGTCCTCAAAGTCAATGTGAAACATAGAGAATAAGGGAACCAATTTACATATGAGAGAGGAAAGTGATGAGTAGGGTATGATAGTGGTTCTTCTAACAAATAGTTAGTGAACACTTAAATGATTGGAATCTAGGGAGTTTTTTTTGGGATATATTATTTATGAGATAACAATGAAAGGTGAAAGATATGATAAATATGTGGAAATGGTGGTAGTAATTCATAGCTAGGGAAACAATATAGTTTGAAGGCATCGATGTGGACAACGAGATCCATTGAGAGGACCATNATATGCTCCTTTCATATGAATTTATTATTCTTTTATTGAAGTTTATTAATACAATCGATTAGGTGATTGAAGATAGGGGAGCGATGCCACCCTAGCAACAAAGAACTGTAGAAAAAATAGTTGAATGAAGAAGATAACAATAATTAGGTAACTAAATACTTACAAACTACAAAGATTTGTTGATCCATTAACCCAACCATTCATGATGATTTTGTCCTCAAAGTCAATGTGAAACATAGAGAATAAGGGAACCAATTTACATATGAGAGAGGAAAGTGATGAGTAGGGTATGATAGTGGTTATTCTAACAAATAGTTAGTGAACACTTAAATGATTGGAATCTAGGGAGATTTTTTTTGGATATATTATTTATGAGATAAAAATGGTGAAATATCTGATAAATATGTGGAAATGGTGGTATTAATTCATAGCTAGGGAAACAATATAGTTTGAAGGCATCGATGTGGACAACGAGATCCATTGAGAGGACCATCAAATGCTCTTAATATTGCATGATATTGGACACGATGAGTCTCAAGCAAAGGTAGAAAGAAATGAAGAAATAAATATGATCATACAATGAGGTATGAGCAAAAATTGTGCAAAACAAGAAAAAAAAGAATAGAAACACGCAAATGAATGTAAGGCTCAATGAGAACACTATTTGATGCGACAATAATAGAAAAATGTAGTAAAAATAGTAAAATTAAAAAGATTCAATATAATCAGCTCCCTAGATTCAATATAAAACTTCTTAAATGGAATAAAGAAGAATAGACGGCCAATTTGAGAATGCCCATTATATCATTATATGATTATTCATGAATGTATGGTTAGCTACTTGATATCATCATATGCTTATTCATGAATATATGGTAAGCTATTTTATATCATCATAATTAGGTACATTTAAATAATGATATTCTCATTTTCTTTCGATTAGGTTAAATTCAAAACAAATGATGAAATATTAAAAGTCTAAATTGGTAGGTTTGAGAGAGGAAATCATTGGGAAGATTTTAATAAATTAACTATTTATTATTTATTTATAAAAATTTAAATGTTCAAATGTAAATTTAATTGAAACGACGTTTGATTCAAGATAATAACATGAATCACAAACACATATAATGTATTATCTCTCATCTCTTAGGTTTTGGGCNTTATAATCTAATTATATCTTTGATAAACCCAGCTATCCATTTAAATGAAAGATGCTCTGCTGGATAATTAATTGCCTTATTGGATTTTTTAAATTAATGAATTTTGTCACTTTTTTCACTAAATAATTAGAACTAATTGGTTAGAAAGCAAAAATTGGTACTAAGGGGAATATGAATAAAGAAAGCTGAGTATTAAGGATATGAAAGATGGCCTATAATAATGACAATTAAAAGGATATTTCTTAAACTTATTCTTATAATAATATATTAAAATTCAAGAATTTAATTAAAAAATATTTTAAAAAATAAAGATATATCTCTCTCTCTCTCTCTCTCTCTCTCTCTCTCTCTCTTCTTTATCTTAATTAAAAGGATATTTCATCAAAAATAAAGAATTTAATTAAAAAATATTCTTAAACAATTACTTAGCATTGCTTTTTAAGATATAAAAATATTAAGATAAAATTGCACCTTTTAAGATGATTAATACATATCGTATGATTTCACATCAAATGAGCACATATTTCATACCATGCGTCACTATTGTGCCTTGGACCAGAATATTCTACCCCATACTTTTCCAGACACAAGCCCGAATACATACAAAATAACGCCATCTACATACTTTTATTTTGAAATGCATGCAATGNAATTAATACATATCGTATGATTTCACATCATATGAGCACATATTTCATACCATGCGTCACTATTATGTCTTGGACCAGAATATTCTACCCCATACCTTTCCAGAAACAAGCCCGAATACATACAAAATAACGCCATCTACATACTTTTATTTTGAAATGAATGCAATGCAATAATTGATTAATTAATCATTCATTTTAAAATTGGGGTATTTACATATATGTACCAACCAGGCCACCAATTCCTATGCATGTATATATCTGACACCTAAACTTTACTATTTATATTTATACCACAAATTCTTCATATTACATAAAAATATTACCATTAAATTATATCTTTTCATGCATAGATAAGGTGGTATGTATATAAATATTCCTTTAAAATAAAAAAAATTACATAAATACCACAATTTCTATATGTTTACTTACCTAACATATCAATTTTATTTTTTTTACATTTAAACTATTTTCCATATGCTTGAAAAGGTGTATTTTACTTTTTAAAAATTAAGAATATTAATATTTTTATGTGAAATAGAAAAATAAATAAATAAATTTAAAATATATATATATATTTGCTATGACATGAAAGGTTTGAGCATATAAATAAAAAGTTTAGATGTTAGATTTATATGTATGTAAATGCAAATAGCTAAAAAATAAATCATAACCAAATGTCAATGAAGTCAAATAATAGTATAGAACATTTCTCAAACAAATGACAGAGACTTCCAATCTCTGGAGCGGTAGAATTGTTAAGAGCAAAATCATAAAGAACAGAGAATAGGTACATAATGTTACAGAACTACTTTCCCACAGCAAGCTGCACTGAGCAATCAACATAACCAGAATCTAGCAGAAAATAGCTGCACTAAACTTTGTTGTATTTTCGGAGTAAAACACAACAACAATTTATATTCCAAAAACTGAGAAATTTATTATGGAATATAATCTATCACTATACTCAGGGAAAAACCAAACAAGTCTGCAGAGATTAAACCAGTTTACCGGCGATGGCAGTGTTCACGCAATTTGCAGGTCGAAATTTTCCAGCTGAACGAGTTCTGATACTCGAAGATGATCACCTGCAGCACTCGTATTCAATTTGAAGTAAGAAGAAGAATTTGCAGAATTTGATCTTCAGTAATCTGCTAATCTGCAGCCATGAATGGATCCACATCCCCAAGATCAGCAACTAGAGGTTCTAGCTCTAAGGTTTCCTCATCATCTGGGGCAAAATAGGTGGGGAAGGGCAGCAATGAGGTTTCTGGTTTCTTGTACACAGCATCTTTGATGAAGACGAAGTTTCCCTCAGCACCAGGAACCTGTACGAGTTCATTCATTATCACTAAAAATTGAAAGTTCTGATGGAAGTTATTGGGTTAAAATGGCAAAATGTGCGGGTATGAACAAACCTGGCCTTTAACCCACATAATATTTCTTGCAGGGTCTATCTTGTAAATCCATACATTCTTTACAGTGCATTGCTTTCCACCCATACGTCCAGCCATTTTTCGTCCCTTGAAAACCTGTTAAGCATAGACGGTATGTGGACAAGACAAAAGTTGGCTTTAAAATCTTTAAAAAGTTAAAAATTATATGGGATTTTGATCCTCAAATTCCTTTGACGAAAAAAGAACCAAGCTATATCATATGACTCATATATCAAACTAAATAGTTCTAAAGACTGTTTGCATACTCATACTAATACAAAGTACATTTGCTCCACATATTTAGTTAAACAAGAAAATAATAAACGTTTATGCAAAAATCGTTTTGTACCTTTCCAGGAGCATCTCTTTGGCCAGTAGAACCTCCTGCTCGGTGCGCCAAAGACGTACCATGTGATGCTGGTCCTCCGCTAAAACCATGTCGTTTCATCACACCCTGAGAATGATTGAAAAACAGTGAAAAGAAGCTCAATGAAATGATATAAAGGGTGAAAGTTAATGGTATCTCCCGTCAGCGAACGGACGGGAGAAAAATAATCGTAGTAACTTTCGTGTAAAATTAAAAAAACACTTCCACACACCACAGATCCGAAAATTGAAAATATTAATGTTAACAATAAATGCAGTAAAACCACGATAACACAAAGTTCTGGCTCACCTAAGATATGGATCAAAATAGCAAATGAGCATTTTGAAGCAAGTTCCTTGCACAATTTATGCTTTTATATGGGATAATTCAAAATAAATAAATAAATAAACCCGATGCCCATTTTGGATACTTGTATGTTGACATAACCACAATAAGAAGAAATAAGAACAAAGAAAGCACAAATACAAATATTTACAGACAAAAATATGAAGACAGATGAGAGAATTTGAATTACATCCCACAATGAATAGGCTACAAATTTGCTGTATAAAAATACTATTTGTTGGCCAACACGAATAAACTTCACATTAGAGTTTAAAATAAGTTTGAACTTTAGAATATATAGCTTAATTTTCATCCCATTAAAACCAAACACCGAAAAAGCGATATCAAAGCCAATGGCTCAATTCGAAGCAATTTCTCTAACAAGATCACACCTTGATTGACTAAAGCCATGACAGCATAATTCAGTCTCCTAAATATCCCCCAGAGATCAAACTAAAAAACATTCACTAATTGAAAGTACTTTTATAGCCTCAGGAATTTTGCACGCGCTCGCTAAGGCATGTCCAAACAAACCAGAGAACTGGCTTAATGAAGAGTTGTGTGAATTCTCTATAAGTGTGCGTGCATACTTCTTTATAGAATATGAAACAAACACTTCTAATGACCATTATTATCATCTATCACTACGTATACTTTATGGGTGAAGGTTCCAAGCAACATCAATGTAACAATTGGCGCTACCAAAATATCAAAAAAAAATCTCCTCTAACAAGAACAATAGGGTGGTTACTTACCTTTTCGTCTTAACATGTACAACTCATAGTTGCTTGACATCCACCTCTATAATCTTATAAGTCTTGATTGCCTAAAGATTGACGATGCTCTCCCCAAACTTCAAGCCAACCTTAATGGCTCCCAACATTTCCCTCTACTTCTCCCACTATTGGTGAAGGAACTCAACTTTGTCATCAAGCTCAAAATAGATGCCAATAGCTTCCCCAGCTGCATATCGCTAGCAAACAAGCTTGGGTTTATGTTATTTATATTTGTGTGTGATCTCAATAGAGCCGGCAATAACAATCTTCTATTTCTTATCCTCCTACAAAGCCATCCAAGCCTTTGATTTAGTAGAACGAATGTAAGNACTTCCCTCAGCTGCATATAGCTAACAAGCGAGCTCGGTTTATGTTATTTATATTTGTGTGTGATCTCAATAGAGCCGACAATAACAATCTTCTATTTCTTATCCTCCTACAAAGCCATCCAAGCCTTTGATTTAGTAGAACGAATGTAAGCCCCATCACCAACTCACCATTCATATCATTGAGGAGTTGAATTGTAAACAAAATGCATCACATGAATACCGCCCACAAAAATCAATTATAGTCAATCCTACGAAGCCAAACTAAAGGTCAACTTGTAAGAGACAGAAGCCTCTCAAGCAGTTCATTACAAATAACCTAATCAAATCTGGTCAATGCCTTCTTCACTGACCCATTCCGCAAGACGAAATATCTCTTTGTTGATGGAGTCAATGATGTTGATGCTCCCCTCCAGTCCCTCTTCATCATTTTTTGTCCTCTTAAATCAACCACTACAACCGAATTAATGTTGATCTTTCCTTTGCCCAAGTGAGAGCACCAGTAAAGATCTTTTCTTCTCCTCCAAAACAGGAGAGAAACAACTGACTTTTACAGCATCAACCTAGGGTGGGTCAGGTCAGACAATATCAAACATCTCTCATTTTCACGCCAGACCTTCACCAGCACTTTGATATCATCCAAGATAGGCAATTTTGATATTCAACATCTAGGACTTTACTTGGGCTAGCAGCAATCAACTAGCCACCTTATATCAGAACATAAAAGTACTAAGATTTCCATTGACTGTTGAAGTTTTTAAGACCATCAATGCCCGTATTCTCCAATCTTTGCGGAGTTACCCATGAAGTGCAGCTATTGATCAATCCATTTACTTTCTAAAATCAAAAAAAGGAAAAGCAACTTCGTCAATGCTTACTTGATCATGATTGAAGACAATTTAATAACACCCATAATGAAATCGGTTGACAAAAAATAGAGTTGCCCCAATTATATTTTGGATTAGAAATTGTGTATGAGCAAGAACAAGTCATCCTTAATTGGTTTGGAACTGCCATCCATCCCTTTACAACAACTGAGAGAACACTTGAAAGCATAAAGAAAGAAGCAAATGAAAAAAAAATTGAAGTTTCCAAACATCGAATGGCACTCTTATCCCACATCCTTTTTATATCTGTTCATAATTGTCGTATCTAGGGGAGCCAAGCACTTGTCAAGCGCACATCATTCTACCTTCCAAACAAAACAAAAATCATAGTAATCATGTGTTGCGCACATCACATAACATACATCTTTTAGTTCTCTTTCATGGTATTTCTTTTATGTCAACTGACTTACTCTCCTCAATGACCAACTCATATCCTCCAATTGTACTGTCAGGCCTAGTCGGCCCGACCTCCCAAGCAAATCAAATGAGTCCATGGCTTATATCCCTTCCAATCCGGCAACCATCCATTCCAGCAAACCTTGATTGTCTTTACTCTTTCATCTGAACCTAAAAGCTTAGTTTAAGTACTAGCAAATAATTGCTTCATGCTTGCTTGTTTTGAAATTACCCTAAGCTTGAGAATGGTTCAATGCTACAAGATAAATCAATCTGAAGTTGTCCATAAACCCCTTGATTTAGCCCTCATCGAGTCACCCATGCTCCAGAACTACAAGGTACAAATTGAAATGCAAGCACATAACAAAAGAATATTCCATTTAAGTAATAATAAGAGAACTTCAACCTAGAAATCATCTTGATAATTGTTACGAAGTTACCCATGTAGTGAAGCTATTAATCAATCTATCCGTGTGCGCCTCTCCATCCCATGATGTAATGAGGATACAATCATATTAAGATTCATCTAATCACAAAAATCCCACTTCAGATTTGAAGCATGTTAAGAAAAGCATGTGGGTCAACACCACACTTCCTAAGTAGCCAAAACTAACAAAGTCGAAATACCCAAATGTACACTTCATTCTTCCATAAGGGTTAGACGTCTATTTCCATAACATAAGGAGAGCAAAGAATCCCCTTTAAGAGCTTGACTTGAGTAGTGCAACCATCCAACTATGGGATCATTGTTATGTTTACTCCCCCAAAGTCCGCCTAAATATTCCCTAGTAGTGATACTAGTCACCGATGTTAAAATGGCTTAGAAGTCCACAAAAACATTTCCAACATGGATCACCAACGCCCACCCCCGCTCTATTGACCGATTGATACTTCTAACTCCCTTAGCTATTTTTTTATGACCTAATCAACAAAATATCACTAGTAATCCCATTTGGGTTTGGACACAGAGGGAATCATCTAACGAAGTCCTTTCATAAGGCAAATAGCCTTCAAATCTACCCTCCTCCCCATCACTCTCATGTTGGTCCTCTCCTTCAACTTTTTTCAGCATCCAGCATTATTCTTTTTTTTTTTCTTATATCAAAATTATTAAAATAAGAGCATTCATCATTAAAAACTATTAAATAACAAATTATTTAATATGGTCCCAAATTCTTATGAGTTTGAGCATGATGATCTTTTAGTCTTTTAACACCTTTTGTGATAATTTTGCTTAAAAAAATATATTTAAAATACATGCAGCATTTCTTCATCTTCTTTGTGTCGAATTCGACATGAGTCGCATGATTCCAAGCAATATATTTTTCCTTAATACCAACTTTCATTATTGTAGTAGAAGTCCTACAGCATTAGTGAAGTATTAAAAAGGCAATTTGATTCTAGTTAGTCTACAACAACATATAGATTAAAAAATAAACATTAATATCTGAAAATTAGAATTGAATTCTAAAAGCTACAAAGAGGAAAGAAAATATAAAATAAAAAGACAAAAAGTAGTTGCAGCCTAAAACTGAAAATAAAATTAATTCTTCTTAAGAAGAAAGGGAACTAAAAAGGAAGAATGGAAAAAAAAAAGTAGACGCAGATTTAAAACGAGAAATTGAGAAGAAGAAAGGAAACAAAAAGGAAAGAAGGGAAAAAATAGAAGGATAATGGAGTAGAGAACTGATATAAATGAAGATTGAATTTGTGGCTGGTAATTGAAGATGGAACGTATAGGTTTGATTGGTGGCAAAAGCTCTCACGAAGAAGAAAAAAGGTTTTATAAGTTATAATTTGATTTTTACTGATTTTTATTAGGCTAAAATCTGATTATTTAGAAGCCCAGAAGTCCATAACCTAAAAAATTCTATTAAAAGCCCAATTAAAATATTATAAAAATCACAATAAATTCAAATAGACTCTGCAAATAGATGCCCTTTGAAACCCACGCCTCAGAGGGTTTTGCAATATTAAGATTCAAAAGCCACAAATAGATTTTGAATCTTTACTAGCAGCTCAAAATCAATATTTTTCAAATGAATGTTAATAACATACTAATCCTCACCACTAGTACCTTAAAAATAAATTCATTAGGTTATAGCATATATAACAAAAGACTAAGAATACAAATGTACAGAAACCTTTAAAAGGCTTTTTACAAAGTGATAAAGATCCCTTATTTTGTAATAACATATTATCAAATGATAATAATGAAGAAACACTAATCAATTCACAACAAAAACAAAAAATAAAAAATAAATCTTAATGTTGATTTTTTCAAGGAGGATAGAAAGCAGGCTTAGTAGATCTAAGCATAAGTCTGTAAGAAATAAACAAAAAAAATATCTCTAAAAATTTATGTAATTAAAATTATAACAATCAGCATAATTATTATTTAAAAAATCAATAAATATTTTTATCAATTATTATTAATTAAGAAAGAGAAGGAAGACTGAGATTAAGACATAAGAACGACGAATGGGAAAACATGGATATGACTAAGAATTAGGCGAGAGAGAAAGCAACTCGTTATATCAATGATTCTAATAAAGACCCATCGAGTGATGAAACTAAAGGAAACTTGAACTTAGCAATGCAACTTTTAATGTTGTGTTATATTTTTACTTTGGTGGAAATAGTACAAGTGAGAGAAAGAGAATTAAATTGATCTTATTTTGATTGATAATTTAATATTTTTCATTAATATATAATCTTGTTTTGATGTTTATATAACCCTTCTTATTTCATGGTTGTTATCATGTTACATTTTAATTTTAATAATTCGTTACTTCTTATCATATTAGGAAATTGATATGCTATTTTTTAATGCATTAATATATTAAAATGTTAATATGATATTTCATACGTCATATATTAGAGTTATTATATTATGCCTCAAAATGACCCAAAGCTTTACGTCTAAACTAATGAAAAAAAAATGTCTTAGTACTTAAATGCACATTTTTAAACTTTATATATATATATATATAGAGGGAGAGAGAGAGAGAGACGCACACATGCCATTTTTTATTCTCAAATAAATAAATAGTCTGAATGGCATACAATCATTTAACACAACAAGCTAATGTATTATTTTCAATAAAATACATTATTCTATAACATAGTACTCAGAGATGATGGCAATTCATTTAAAAATAATATCACACACACACACATAGATATTTTACATATGTTATTACACATAGAAATATAATAAAAATTCAAATCTAAAATGTTAAGCACGTAGATAATATTTTGAGAAAGAGATTTCTCAATAACCTATACAAAAACTAGCTCAAATTGTTTAAGTTGAATGTCAGTGGAGGTGAAGCGGCAATAGGAACAAAAAGAAGATATTATATATATCGAGAACTATGTAAACCATGCTCTTGTAATTGAATAAAGTTTAAAATTATGATNGAAAGAGATTTCTCAATAACCTATACAAAAACTAGCTCAAATTGTTTAAGTTGAATTTCAGTGGAGGTGAAGCGGCAATAGGAACAAGAAGAAGATATTATATATATCGAGAACTATGTAAACCATGCTCTTGTAATTGAATAAAGTTTAAAATTATGATGGAGCTGACTTCAAAGAAGTATGCAAACGGCACTGGAAGAATACAAATTTCTTTGCAGAATAACCAGGAGGTAGAAATGTAGAACTGGGAAAGCTGGGTTATAGAAAGTCTTCTACAAAATCACAACCCGCATATTATTATTGGCCCACATATTATTATTGGTTGAATATAAAACTCCCACCGATCCTCCATTTGCNCAAACTCATCTATAAATTTATTTAATATGTGATTATGTAAGAGCTTTTCATAATTTATATATGATTGTTTTTGNGCTTGGATCAACTTGAGTTCGTTTGTGGTTTTTCAACTAACTACACGAACAAGCTTAAATAAATTTATTAACACTCAATTGATCAATTAACTTGTTCAACTTTTTTATGATGATGAATAATATCATCCAAAACTCGTGAACAAGCTCATNTATCAGTTTTCATGACTTGGATCAACTTGAGTTCGTTTGTGGTCTTTCAACTAACTACACGAACAAGCTTAAATAAATTTATTAACACTCGATTGATCAATTAACTTGTTCAACTTTTTTATGATGATGAATAATATCATCCAAAACTCGTGAACAAGCTCATTAAAAAGCTTAATTGAGTCTTACTAACATACTCATTTAAAACTCATCTATAAATTTATTTAATATGTGATTATGTAAGAGCTTTTCATAATTTATATATGATTGTTTTTGTTCATGAGCACAAGCTACTTAATTATGCTTGTGTATGCAAAAGTTCATTCATTTAAAAAAAAAAATTTTAAGCACAATAAGTTGCTCATTAATAAACTTGATGAAGCATGTTTAGTTAATTAACAAGCGGTTTGAGGGCTTTGCTCCTTAATATACTCTACAAGGCCCGTTTACTTAGTTAACAAACTAATCTCAGACCAAGCACAAATAGACAAGTTTAAATGAACNGCTCTACAAGGCCCGTTTACTTAGTTAACAAACTAATCTCAGACCAAGCACAAATAGACAAGTTTAAATGAACNTTCACGAGCTCATTAAAAAGCTTAATTGAGTCTTACTAACATACTCATTTAAAACTCATCTATAAATTTATTTAATATGTGATTATGTAAGAGCTTTCCATAATTTAAATATGATTGTTTTTGTTCATGAGCACAAGCTACTTAATTATGCTTGTGTATGCAAAAGTTAATTCATTTAAAAAAATAAGTTTTAAGCACAATAAGTTGCTCATTAATAAACTTGATGAAGCATGTTTAGTTAATTAACAAGCGGTTTGAGGGCTTTGCTACTTAATATGCTTTAGAAGGCCCTTTTACTTAGTTAACAAGCTAATCTCAGACCAAGCACAAATAGACAAATTTAAATGAACAAATTTTGAACACTACTGCAAATACACAACTTGAGCTTTAGCTCAATTATAATTTTGGCTAACAAGCTTAATCTCAAGCAAGCATCTGCTCAACTAAGCTCAATTCATTTGCATCCTAAGCTAAAGTTAAAAATCATTTGTGAAAGAATAAGTTCAAACCAATAATATTCTTGTTCGAACCAATAATATTCTTCTCAAGATTAAACCATAGTTTGTAACATAGTTACTTTTTTAGAGCTTTTTAGAGCTGCCCTACATTGACATGATATCACAATCGCAAATAATTCCCAAAAAAATTTACATAGCAAGCTCCAAATGAGCCTTTATTACTACTATAGTTAAGTATTCTCTCCTATATTTCGTGCACAGGAGTCCCTTTGCTCTAAATCAATTACTCGTTAGCAACCTTAATTTTTACTTGTGTATTTCCAT
Organism: Phalaenopsis hybrid cultivar; assembly: GCA_002079205.1. Taxonomy (NCBI): domain Eukaryota; kingdom Viridiplantae; phylum Streptophyta; class Magnoliopsida; order Asparagales; family Orchidaceae; genus Phalaenopsis; species Phalaenopsis hybrid cultivar. The sequence goes on from JXCR01118812.1 coordinate 63,400, forward strand.
CTTCCCCGCCAAATTGAAAAAGCTGAAATGCACAAAATCTACTACTGAATGCAAAAGAAATATGATATCAGCATGTGCTAGCAAAAATATAAACAACAGAGACATGAAATTTCTCTCCGATGTTGGAGTATGATTCGCCACTAACAATGTTATGAGTGTCATGAAATGTCAGTAGACTAATGATAGCAATTNATTCCATAGAGCATCGCGTCTTTGAAATGCTCGTAGCTCTTAGGAACGGAGTTTAGTAGTAGCAGCGCCTTATCCTCGTCATCCATCTTAACCTCGATGTTTTCGAGATCGTCGATAATNTCCTAGTTATAGGAAAATGGGGTATAAGATATTATAGGTATTTTACATATATGGACTCGGAGCCTGACCGATCAAAGGCTTAGCGGACTGGATTGGGGAGGCTTTTGATGGGCGCTACCAATCGGCTAGTCTAGGGAGGCTCGTCGGTCGGCCTGGACCGGTAAAAACTACAATTCGGCTAGGCGTGAAGTTGTTCATTGGCTAATCTTTTACTGGCAAAGGGTTCGCGAGACTGACTCGATCAGCTACAGCAAGTCGATCGGTTGGTCGAAACTGGTNGGTCGGTAAAACCTTCGTCAACATGTCGGAAGGATTGTCTTCAGTATGAACCTTTTCCACAACTATGGAACCCTTGGCTAGAACATCTCTCACAAAGTGAAGCTTCACGTCTATATGTTTAGATCTTTCATGAAAGACTTGGTTCCGAGTTAGGTGAATTGTGCTCTGGTTATCGCAAAACACAGTTACAACTTTTTGACATATGCCAAGTTCTTCAGCCATGCCCTTTAGCCACATAGCTTCTTTAATCGCTTCTGTCACAGCAATATATTCAGCCTCTGTTGTTGAGAGAGCCACCACGGATTGAAGGTTGGACTTCCAGCTGACTGCAGT
>JXCR01118812.1:64648-78170 GCA_002079205.1 Phalaenopsis hybrid cultivar
AGGCATCATTGCCCTCGGTATGGCCTCGATGATGCGACCAGTTTTGGGAGCTTCAATCTCATGTTGGTTTAGTAGAGGCTCGGCGCTTATACTTCGGTGAGAAAATTGGCCCGGTTGAATCAGGCGGAAGCGGGAGATAAAGCTTCTGGAAGAAGCGAACATGGCTTTAAGGAGAAGCCCTGAGAAGAAACTAGCTGTAGAACATGCCGACGGTGAGATATCCCGGTAAGGTTTCCGACAATAGCATGGTGAGGGAGGGAGACGGTGGCGACCATGGGGTAGGGTTTTGGAACGACGTTAACCATTTAGTTGCATGGGCTTTTTATTGGGCTTTTATGTACAAAGTTGGGTTGGGCTCAAACGTCCCCGTCTTCTTGTGAACAAGGTAGACCGTAACAAGCATCGCCCACAAAAAACATTGTCGATATGCAATCGGTTATTAAGCTTTGCTAATGGCCATTTAAATATTATATATATATATATATATATATNCTTTGCTCTAAATCAATTACTCGTTAGCAACCTTAATTTTTACTTGTGTATTTCCATTTTCCAAGCCAAATTGTAAAAGCTGAAATGCACAAAATCTACTACTTAATGCAAAAGAAATATGATATTAGCATGTGCTAGCAAAAATATAAACAGCAGAGACATGAAATTTCTCTCCGATGTTGGAGTATGATTCGCCAATAACAATGTTATGAGTGTCATGAAATGTCAGTAGACTAATGATAGCAATTGGTCAATGCTCAAGTTATTAGAGTACGATAAAGATAATAGAAGTCATCAGAAGAATGACATACCTGGAAACCTTTACCTCGAGTAATCCCAGTTACATCTACAAACTGGCCTGGCACAAAATGCCTAACTGTTATTGGAGTACCAACAGGGAGAAGAGCATCCTCAGTCACAGGGAACTCCTTCAGTTTCCTCTTTAGAGGAATGCCTTGGGCTCTAAAATGTCCCACTTCAGGTTTTCTCAGATGTTTTTCTTTCTTCTGACCTGCACCAATCTACATACGAGACAAACTGAGAATTCACACCTTGAACATGTCAGTCATAAGAAAAAAAGGGGCATTTACATACATAGCACACAAATCTTATGCATTTACATATCTCAGACCTAAATTTACATATTTACATAGCACAATTACCACTTTTTAAAAGTGAAATACACCATTTCATGCATAGTTTTAAAGCAATAAACTGCTACATACGTAAATCTGAAAGTTTAGATCTGAGATACGCGAATACATAAGATTTATGTGCTAGGTATGTAAATTTTCAAAAAAGCCAAAAAACAAAAACACTGTTTCACCATAGACAAGATCAGAGAAAAATAAACTTAGCAGCAAGAACAAAATATCCAACTCATACCATAAAGATCATCATCATTGGACTTATCCTAATCTGTGATCAGCTTTATGCATACTCATCCTTAATATTGAAGTTTTACACGGGATTGAAAACAATATATAGCGTACTCATCTCCCTAATATTGGAGTTTTACCGGGATACACAACATTATATAGATTTTTGCAAGCAAAACCTAAAAAATTGGCAGGATAGGAATTATTCCACCATTTTAAGCTAGCAGCATGCATTGGTTAAAATACAGAATGTGGACAATTTAATGTAGCGTTATTACTAATATGATTAAGCTAGAAAACCAAGGAAATTTTTGTGTAGAAAAGCATGAAAATAATAGTTTGCAAGTCAGTTCTAGAGTAAATGACTGGCTTTGCGGAGATTATGCTGTATGAGAGTGAAGAACATATATGAAACACGTCTGCTGCTTTGGATTACTCAACTTCCCTTGAAATGGTGAGTTATTTGCAAGGAAGATCATAGATTATGCTTCAACTAGACAATGACAACTAATAACTTGGTATCATTTGTGATGATGAGTCGAGATAATTTCGATATATCCAAATTCACTTTCAATGATGAACAATTCACAGTGCCTCCAATAGGTAATGAGTAGAAGACAGTGAACACATATAAAGTAAAGAGTGTTGGCTAGTAAATTCCAATTAAAAAAACACCATTTAAAACATAATTAGTAAAAATATCAGATGGAAACGACAAAGCCTGTGAGAAAAAGAAANGATTAGTAAAAATATCAGATGGAAACGACAAAGCCTGTGAGAAAAAGAAACAGAAACAGCTCAAGCAAGCACATCAAGAAAAACCTCTCTTCACTCCAATCTAACCTGCAGAGCAACGATCCCCTCCTTTTCCGGTGTCTTAACCTGGGAAACAATGTTATCATCCAGCCACAGGATCGTGATCGGCACCCGCACCCCCCACTTGTCCCACAGCGCCGTCATCCCGCACTTGACGGCGATCGCTCCCGTTCTCTTGGAGTTGGGCATCATTGCCCTCGGTATGGCCTCGATGATGCGACCAGTTTTGGGAGCTTCAATCTCATATTGGTTTAGTAGAGGCTCGGCGCTTAAACTTCGGTGAGATAATTGGCCCGGTAGAATCAGGCGGAAGCGGGAGATAAAGCTTCTGGAAGAAGCGAACATGGCTTTAAGGAGAAGCCCTGAGAAGAAACTAGCTGTAGAACATGCCGACGGTGAGATATCCCGGTAAGGTTTCCGACAATAGCATGGTGAGGGAGGGAGACGGTGGCGACCATGGGGTAGGGTTTTGGAACGACGTTAACCATTTCAGTTGCATGGGCTTTTTATTGGGCTTTTTATGTACAAAGTTGGGTTGGGCTCCAACGTCCCCGTCTTCTTGTGAACAAGGTAGACCGTAACAAGCATCGCCCACAAAAAAACATTGTCCTTGATATGCAATCGGTTATTAAGCTTTGCTGATGGCCATTTATATATATATATGTATATATATATAAAATTAAAATTTAATTTAGTATGTAAATTACACCGAAGGATATAGTCTAAGACATGAGAGATGTAGAGTCATAAAGAGAAATGCATAGTAATAAACATTAATTTGATAGATGTGTATAAATATTTATTCATAAAATGAACCCCTAGTTATAGGAAAATGGCGTATAAGATATTATAGGTATTTTACATATATACACTCGGAGCCTAACCGATCAAAGGCTTAGCGGACTGGATTGGGGAGGCTTTTGATGGGCGCTACCAATCGGCTAGGCTAGGGAGGCCGTCGGTCGGCCTGAACCGGTAAAAACTACAATTCGGCTAGGCGTGAAGTTGTTCGTTGGCTAATCTTTTACTAGCAAAGGGTTCGCGAGACTGACTCGATCAGCTACGTCAAGTCGATCGGTTGGTCGAAACTGGTCGCAGGCAATCATCCCTGAGACCCTGACAATGAGCTCCCGTCAATAGAGCAGCACTAGGTTATCGAGTAGAGGATAAATCACTGTAATTTGATAGGTAAACACATTTAAACAAAGAGAACTTGAAATGATTGAGACTTTTGTCCTTGATCCTCGATGATATTCGAATAGGCCATTTGTTGCATATAATTGTAGGACCTCCTAAAATCAAAAGGTCATAAAAATGAAAAATAAAAATAATTTCACTATAAGAAATTAAAATATAAAATAAGTGATATGAGAAATAATAATCATGTAAAGTCATTGAATAGTTTTTCTTCTCATTTTTTTGATTGATAGATGTTTTCCTATAAATAACATGGTGAATTTACATACAAATCTCATAATTTTTATGTGTGTACCTATTTTTAACATGTAAAATAGTTTTAATGTGCAACACTTCAAATTTTTAATCACATAAGAAATATAATTACTATTAAGTATCTTAAAGTGAGATGTACAATTCATGCATGCATATATTATAATATTATTAAATGATATGCTTGAAAAATGTTGATGATATCAGACACCGGCATACACCCCAACCAACCAGCTGGCGACGCATCAGATGGACCAGCAACGAAAATGAGTTAGACGATCGAAGGTTTGACAGGTGACTGATTGTCCGAAGAAAAACAATGATCCAAGAGGCAACCGAAGATTCCGCAAAATGTCCAAATGTCTTTCAGACAACCGAAAGTTTATAAGACGAATGAAGGCCTTCTGGACAACCGAATGTACGTATGGCGTTCGAAGGATCGCCAGAGAACCGTAGAATGGGCAGATAACAAAAGGTCCGCCAAACAACCGATGGTCCGTCAGACGACTGAGGGTCTGCCAGACGACCAAAGGTCTTCTCGACCATCAATGCTCTACCAAACCATCAAAGGTTCGTCAAAGAATCGTAGAGCTGTCAAACGATTGAAGGTCTGTCAAAAAAATGAAGATTGTCATAGAATCATAGAATATCCAGACAACCGAATGTATCTCGAATGATCAAAGGTTTGCAAGTGTACCGTAGAACTATCAGACATTCGAAAGTGTTTCAAACAACTGAAGGTCTACCAGACGATCAAAGGTTCATTAGGGAATCATAGAACTGTCAGGCGATCGAAGGTATGTCGAACAATCAAAGTTCCACCAGATGACCCAAACGACCGAAGGTTTACCAAATGACCGAAAGTTTGTCGGACGATCAAAGGTTTGCCGGAGAACCGTAGAATTGCTAGGCAAACGAATGTCTGTCAGACAACCGAAGATCTTTTAGACGACCGAAGGGCTATCTAAGCGTACATTAAATGAGCATCCATTCAACAATCGGACAAAGGTCCAAGTATACAAAAAATGTCAAAATTTGTTACTGTTGAAAGATCTCGAAAATACTAATGATGAGTCTTAAAAATCTCAATTTATTTTTATCCTTATATTAGAGAGATTAATTCTCTTATATTTTGTTATTATTTATTTTTTTCTATTGTATTCTGTTTTTATTGTTTTCTTCATCAGTAAGTCCTGTAATGGGTATTTATACCCCTATTTTCATCAATAAAATTAAGTCCTCTCATATCTTTTCAGTTACAAATACAAAAAGACGTAATAAAAGAAAATAATGTCTTATAACCCTTACTAAAATAGAGGCAGCCATGTAATTTTCAACATTTTCTCCTCTTTCTCCTATAAATAGGGAGCTCATAGCATGTAAAAGGGGGAGATCATTTGGGCTTTCCAACCATTTAGCTGTTACTCTTCTCTTCTCTTGTAACAACTTGTTTCAATATATAAAATGGGTTCGAGAGCTTGGAGAACACCCCCACTTTGCTCCGTTGTGAGCGATTAATGTGTCACTCCTTGTTCCTCTTTTTCTCACTTTTTTACTCTCTCGATCTCTAAGCTTTACATCTTGGACATGATCTGCCAAAAAAAAATTAGATTCAACGGTTGATTTTAAATGTTAGACATATAATAAATAAGAATTACTAGGAAGAAAGTTAAATTATTTCTTTCCAACATTGTTTGTGGATGCAATTTCTTATTTAAAAGGAAACTATTTTGAAAATGGAATACGGAGAAACAGCTCACAATTTTCTGGTGAATTGTGATGGCTTTAACAAAGATGATCCGATTCAGAAAGCTTACATGCACCCTTTTGTTTCCTTCCCAATGTTAGCCGTCCTTTTTCTCTCAGCTTTTTTGACGTCATACGTATCAGCTAATTCTCATGTATTTACACATCTAACCTAAAAGTTTTATATTTATACATATAACATTCAAAGTCTTAATATTATTGAATTCTTTTTAGGGCGTAGCCTTCTGTATTATTGGCTTGTTCACCACTTCAGTCGGCGTGCTCCATTCATCCACTTAGGCAAATGGGCTATTGATTCTCAGGTATTGTCGGTGTACAAATCTTTCTCAAATATGTATGGCTATAATTTGGTATACAAAGATAAAATATATATTTTTATGTATACATTTATGAGATTAAAATATTATAAATGTAAAATTTAAAATATAATTAGTATATATACATAAAAATTATGTGGTATGTAGGGGTGTGAACGAACCGAACAAGAACGAACAGAGCTGTTGTTCGTGTTCGGTTCATTTGAAATTGTGCGTGTTTGAAATAGACTCGTGTTTGAAATTATTCATGAAGTTACTGTTCGTGTTTGATTTGATTTGTTTGAAATATGTTTGAAATGTTTGAAATGTTCGAATTGTTTGAATTATTTGAATTGTTTGAATTGTTTGAAATCTTACAAATTTGTTTGTAATGTTTGAATTGTTCGAATTTTTCAAAAATTTTCAAAAGTTTAAATCCATATAAAATTAATTCTTAAACTTGTCTGAATCACAACGCAAATGCAAAATAACTGAAACACAACTCACAATAAAATCATAATTTCATATCTCATCTATAAAAAATTCATATATAGAGGCAACATGTGAGATTTCAATCCAAAAAATAAAGTTTCGCTCAAACGAACTAAATAAATCTAAAGGAAATACAAAAAAATTTAAGCTAAGAGACGAACCTGAAGATAAATAAAAAATTATAGAATTTAATATAGACTAAAAGACGAACTTGAAAATCATATTATAATTTATATGATTTAATTTTTTAAAATATGATAAATTTTTTAAGTATATAACTATTTTTAAATTATGATAAATTTTTTATTTATAATTATTTTAAATTATTTTATAATTCGAACAATAACGATTGAACACGATCAAATAAATGACTGTTTGTGTTTGGTACAGCCCTGATAAGAATGATTTATTTTCATAAATCAGTTGTGGGGAACGAGCGCAAACAATTATTTAAGTATTAATCCATTTATGGGCTCGAGGGCTGTGGCTGACTGGCTGTAACTTGTAATATGCTCAATTTAACGTGCCCCAATTTGTTTTGAAGTACTGACATTCTTTAATCATTTTGACATTTGGGCAATATTTGTGGCAAGAATTAATTATTTTAATTAAAAATAGATATTGTTATCTGTTATTTCGAAGTAATAAAATTTGAAATATTATATTGTTAAAGTTTATTTTAAAATATTTGTATATTAGTAAACACTTTATGCTTAAAAGTGAAAGCTTTTAAAACACATGAATTTTTTGATCATGAAACACTTTATTTCAATTAACAATTGTTGAGGAGTGTTGAGAAATTAGGGCGAAGAAAAACAAGAACGACATAAATCTAGAAGAACACACAAAGATTTAACGAGGTTTGACAAAAATGTCTACGTCATCGAGAGCAGAGCGGCAGCCTTTCATTAATCCAGAAAGTGCAGAATATAGAATATGAGGTGTAATGCCTAGGATTACATACAGACATATTTATAATATTAGAAAGAACATAAAAAAAAACATTTGGTGCATTATGTAATTACTAAATTACCCCGGTACCACAACCCCAACCCACATAAGGAAATTCCCATGATTTCGACATAATCTTCAGCTCTGCTCTGCTCCTGATTTAGCACTGTCCATTTATGATATATGAGTCATATCTAACAAGGAGTAAAGTATTAAAAAGTTTTAAGAATATCACAATCAAAGAATTAAACTATAAGTGATAGAAATTAGAGAATATACTCCGTCCGGACTTGACTCATCCAGATGGCCAACCATCACGGTCACGTCGCCGCGCACGGCATCGGCGGGCGACATGATCGTCCAGATGTAAATATTTTTTTAAAAAATTGACCTTCCGCGAGAACACGATTCTAAGCGAATACAAGATTTTTATTCCTATTTGTGTTGAAAATCTTAATCCATCTGATTTTTTGGGTCAAATTTTAAACCTATCTAAAACTTGATCCATTTGACAACTCATTAATTTGTATAGAATTTATTATGTTTGAGGATGTTAAAGGGCGAAAATAATTACTTTGTCAGGATCGACAGAATTTTAAATATTAATATTAAATAATAATTAAATAATAAAAATAGTTATATATAGAGGGAGGGAACATAAACAGCTAACGCCATAATACCATTAAGTTTATAATTTAAAATAAAAATAGACAAAAATATAGAATTTAGAAATAAATGAATAAATAAAGAGTTAAATTGATCGCTTTTTTTTTTTAATGAGTAGTGGGCATATTTATAATTAAGAGTGGGCAAATTTCTAATAAATAATATTTTATTAAAGGAATAAAAAATATGAGGGTGCGAACGTTCAGGTGGTTCCAACTTCCATCTCCGGAGATATGGTCTTTTATTTTATTTTATTTTTATGAAGAGCAAAAATATGATAAAATAATCTCAAATATAAATAGGATTATGATTTTTATGCATATTGAACTAAACATTCGCCCATTCTTCTTCTCAAAGTATTATTGAATGAAGAGTTAATTTTGATAAATTAAAGCACTATAAGCACATATAAATCTTGTGATGATACAATCGTTGATGAGAAGTGATGCATGCTAGAAAATTTGTGGCACTATAGTAGTAAATTATTATCTTAGTATTATATGAAAATTCAACATACACTCAGAAAAGATAAATTAACTAATAATGACACCATAAATTTTTATGTGAAAAAACAATGGGGACTCATCCAACTAAAGAGTTTTACTAAAAAAAATAATTACAGTTGTAACCACTTGTCTTACAGGCGGAAAAGGGTTGCTAGGTTTTATAAGTTAATACGTCAACTTGCGGTGCCCGATAGAGATTGACGGCGTCTGGTCATTGGTGGTCGACGGAGGTTGGCTATGATCGATGACAATCAGTGGTGCTTGACGGCGATATGAGTGCTCAATAGCGGTCGGTGGTTGCAACAACGGTCAACGGTGATTTGTGGATGTGGTCGTTGTGGGCAAGAGTGGTACTGGACTTCAGTTTCTTCTCAAAACTCAAGCCCTCATCCCTGCCCCCCCCCCCCCCCCCCCCCCCCCCCCCCCCCCCCCCCCCCGCCCCCCCCCCCCCCCCNTTAATTTAATATGTAAATCACACGGAACGAATATAGTGTAAGACATGAGAGATATAGAGTTATAGAGAGAAATGCATAGTAATGAACATTAATTTGATAGATGTGTATAAATATTTGTTCATAAAATGAACCCCTAGTTATAGGAAAATGGGGTATAAGATATTATAGGTATTTTACACATATGGACTCGGAGCCTGACCTATGGATTGAGGAGGCTTTTGATGGGCGCTACCAATCGGCTAGTCTGGCGAGGCTCGTCGGTCGGCCTGGACCGGTAAAAACTACAATTCGGTTAGGCGCGAAGTTGTTTGTTGGCTAACCTTTTAGTGGCAAAGGGTTCGCGAGACTGACTCGATCAGCTACGTCAAGTCGATCGGCTGGTCGAATCTGGTCACAGGAAATCATCCCTGACAATGAGCTCCCGTCAACAGAGCAGCACTAGGTTATCGAGTAGAGGATAAATCACTGTAATCTGATAGGTAAACACCTTTAGACAAAGAGGACTTAAGATGGTTGAGACTTGTGTCCGTGATCCTCGATGATATTCAAACAGGCTATTGGTTGCCGCTGATATAATTGTAGGACCTCCTAAAATGAAAGTTCATAAAAATGAAAAATAAAAATACTTTCACTATGAGAAAATAACATATAAAATAAGTGATATGAGAAATAATAATCATGCAAATTCATTGAATAGTTTTTCTTCTCATTTTTTTTATTGATAGGTGTTTTCCTATAAATAACATGGTGAATTTACATACAAATCTCATAATTTTTATGTGTTTACCTATTTTTAACATGTAAAATAATTTTAATGTGCAACACTTAAAATTTTAAATCACATACTATTAAGTATCTTAAAGTGAGATGTACATTTCATGCATGCATATATTATATATTATTAAATGATATGCCTGAAAAATGCTAATGATAGCAGCACCGGCAGACCACACCAACCAACCAGCTAGCGACGCATCAGATGGACTAGCAACGAAAATGTGTTAGACGACCGAAGGTCCTCCAGGCTGCCGAAGATCTGACAGGTGACTGATGGTCCGAAGAAAAACAATGATCCGAGAGGTAACCAAAGATCCGCAAAATGTCCAATTGTCTTTCAAACAACCGAAAATTTATAAGACGATTGAAGGCCTTCCGGACAACCGAATGTGCGTATGGCGATCGAAGGATCGCCGAAGAACCGTAGAACAGGCAGACAACAAAAGGTCTGCCAAACAACTAATGGTCCGTTAGACGACCGAGGGTCTGCCAGACGACCAAAGGCCTTCTCAACCATCAATGGTCTGCTGAACCATCAAAGGTTAGTCAAAGAACCGTAGAGCTGTCAAATGAATGAAGGTCTGCCAGAAAAACAAAGATTTGTCATATAATCATAGAACAACCACACAACCGATTGTATCTCGGATGATCAAAGGTTCGCAAGAGTAGCGGAGAACTACCAGACGATCAAAGGTTCATTAGGGAATCATAGAACTGTCAAGCGGTCGAAGGTATGTCGAACGATCGAAGTTCCACCAGATGACCCAAACGACAGAAGGTTTACCAAATGATAGAAAGTTTGTTGGACGATCAAAGCTTTGTTGGAGAACCGTAGAACTGCTATGCAAACGAATGTCTGTCAGACAACCGAAGATCTTCTAAACGACCGAAGGGCTATCTAAGCCTACATGAAGTGAGCATCCATTCAACAATCGGACAAAGGTCCAAGAATACAAAAGATGTCAAAATTTGTTACTGCTGAAAGATCTCGAAAATACTAATGATTATATTTCATATTTGTTATAACTCTATATTTAAAGGGTTATAAATTATATGATGGATTTTGAGAATCTCAATTTATTTTTATCTTTAAATTAGAGAGATTAGCTGTCTCTTATATTTTGTTATTATATATTTCATTTTCTATTTTATTCTGTTTTTATTGTTTTCCTTATCAATAAGTCCTGTAATTGATATTTATACCCCTATTTTTATCAATAAAATTAAGTCCTCTCATATCTTTTCAGTTACAAATATAAAAAGACGTAATAAAAGAAAATAATGCCTTATAACCCTTGCTAAAATAGGGGCAGCCATGTAATTTTTCGCATTTTCTCCTCTTTCTTCTATAAATAGGGAGCTCATAGCATGTATAAGGCGGAGGTCATTTGGGCTTTCTAGCCATTTAGCTGCTACTCTTCTCTTCTCTTGTAACAACTTATTTTAATATATAAAATGGTTTCGAGAGCCTGAATAACACCCCCACTTTGCTCCGTTGTGAGCAATTAATGTGTCACTCCTTGTTCCTCTCTTTCTCACTTTCTTACTCTCTCGATCTCTATGCTTTACATCTTAGACATAATGTGCCAAAAAAATTAGATTCAACGGTTAATTTTAAATGTTAGACATATAATAAATAAGAATTACGTGGAAGAAAGTTAAATTACTTCTTTCCAATATTGTTTGTAGATGCAATTTCTTATGTAAAAGGAAACTATTTTGAAAATGGAATACGGAGAAACAGCTCACAATTTTCTGGTGAACAGTGATGGCTTTAACAAAGACCATCCACTTCGGAAAGCTTACATGCACCCTTTTGTTTCCTTCCCAATGTTAGCCGTGCTTTCTCTCCCAGCTTTTTTGACGTCACACGTATCAGCTAATTCTTATGTATTTACATATCTAACCTAAATGTTTTATATTTATACATATAACAATCAAAGTCGTAATATTGTTGAATTCTTTTTAGGACGTAGCGTTCTGTATTATTGGCTTGTTCGTATTATTTGCTTGTTCATACAGCCAGTGAGAGACCTTGTTTTTAGAAGAAATTTCTGGGCTAATTAGACCACTTCAGTTGGGGTGCTACATTCATCCACTTAGGCAAATGGGCTATTGATTCTAAGGTATAGCCGGTGTATAAATCTTTCTCAAATATGTATGGCTATAATTTGGTATACAAATATAAAATATATATTTTTATGTATACATTTATGTGATTAAAATATTATAAATGTAAAATTTAAAATATTATTAGTATATATACATAAAAATTATGTGGTATGTAGGGGTGTGAACGAACCGAACACGAACGAACAGAGCTGGTATTCGTGTTCGGTTCATTTGAAATTGTGTGTGTTTGAAATTATTCTTGAAGTTACTGTTTGCGTTTGGTTTGATTTGTTTGAAATGTTTGAATTGTTTAAAATCTTAAAAATTTGTTTGTATTGTTTGAATTGTTCGAATTTTTTCTAAATCTTTCAAAAATTTAAATCCATATGAAATTAATTATTAAACCTGTATGAATCACAACACAAATGCAAAATAGCCGAAACACAACTCACAATAAAACCATAATATCATATCTCATCTATAAAAAATTCATATATAGAGGCAATATGCGATATTTCAATCCCAAAAATTAAGTTTCACTCAAAGTAACTAAATAAATCTAAAAGAAATATAAGAAAATTTAAGCTAAAAGACGAACTTGAAAATAAATACAAAATTATAGAATTTAATATATGCTAAGAGCCGAACTTAAAAATCAAATTATAATTTATAGGATTTAATTTTTTAAAATATGATAAATTTTTTAAGTATATAACTATTTTTAAATTACGATAAATTTTTTATTTATAATTATTTTAAATTATTTATATATTTCGAACAATAACGGTTCGAACACGTTCGAACAAATGACTGTTCGTGTTTGGTTCATTTATAAATCGAACGAAAAAATATTATTTCCTGACAAATTGAATACGAAATAATTTATTACGTTTTCTTTCTTAAATCAGTTGTCGGGAAGGAGCGCAAACAATTATTTAAGTATTAATCCATTTATGGGCTCGAGGGCTGTGGCTCAGTGGCTGTAACTTGTAATATGCTCAATTTAACGTGCCCTAATTTGTTTTGAAGTACTGACATTCTTTAATCATTTTGACATTTGGGCAATATTTGTGGCGATAATTAATTATTTTAATTAAAAATAAATATTGTTATCTGTTATTTCGAAGTAATCAAATTTGAAATATTATATTGTTAAAGTTTATTTTAAAATATTTGTACATTAATAAACACTTTATGCTTAAAAGTGAAAGCTTTTAAAAAGCAGGAATCTTTTAATCATGAAAAATTTTATTTCAATTAACAATACTTGAGGAGTGTTGAGAAATTAGGGCGGAGAAAAATAAAAATGACGTAAATCCAGAAGAACACACAAAGATTTAACAAGTTTCGACAAAGATACCTACGTACTTGGGAGAGTAGAGCGGCGACCTTTTTCACTAATCTAGAAAAATACAAAATACAGAATATGAGGTGTAATGCATTGGGTTACATACAAACATATTTATAATCCTAGAAAGAACATAAAAAGAAATATTAGATACAATATATAGTTACTAAATTACCCATGTACCACAACCCCAACCCACATAAGGAAACTCTCATGATTTGGACAGAAACTTCTGTTTTGCTTTACTCCGCTCCTGATTTAACACTGCCCATATATGATATATGTAGGGGTGTAAACGAACCGAACACGAACGAACAGAGCTTGTGTTCGTGTTCGGTTCGTTTAAAATTTAGTTTGTTTGAAATAAGCTCGTGTTTGAAATTGTTCGTGAAATCACTGTTCGTGTTCGTTTCTTAACGAACGAGTCGAACACGAACCGAACACGAGCTGTTCGCGAACGACGAGCAAATTTGACATCCCTAATATTAATATATATAAATAATATAGTATATTAATT
>JXCR01118812.1:101252-130276 GCA_002079205.1 Phalaenopsis hybrid cultivar
TATATATATATATATATATCATTACGTTTAGATATTAGATATGTAAATACAAAAAGATTTTCCGTATTATTTTTTATTTTTAGTTTTTTAAAAAGGGATTATTTACATACATAGCACACAATTCGTATGTATTTAATACATATAAAAATAAAATATAAAAAAGAATAAAAATAAAAAACTAAATTCAAACTATAGACACGAATGGGATTTGAAGAGGTATACGTACCCGACTAATTATATTTCCTCCCCATGCAAATTCATTTTTCAAACGATAAAATTAAATTAATTTTATTTGAAAATAATAATAATTTAAATATTTCGGATAATATAGTACTAAAAAGGCCACGTTGTTATTTATATATTAGGCACCATTTTTCATNAAATAAAAAATAAAAATTAAATTCAAACTATAGACACGAATGGGATTTTCAGAGGTATACGTACCCGACTAATTATATTTCCTCCCCATGCAAATTCATTTTTCAAACAATAAAATTAAATTAATTTTATTTGAAAATAATAATAATTTAAATATTTTGGATAATATAGTACTAAAAAGGCCACGTTGTTATTTATATATTAGGCACCATTTTTCATTCTTTTTTTTTTTAATTCTTATCAAATTATTAAAATATATAATAAAATTCGAGTCCATATATTTTGTTTTTATCAAATTNATTTTTCATTTTTTTTTAAATTCTTATGAAATTATTAAAATATATAATAAAATTCGAGTCCATATATTTTGTTTTTATCAAATTTTTTAATGATTTGACGGTCACACGCATAGATGTATCAATTAATCAAACAAAAAAAAAATCATGTGATTCTTGATTTGTATATATGAATATTTCGTATGTTTTAAATGTACTTATTCCTTTNTGATTTGACGGTCACACGCATAGATGTATCAATTAATCAAACAAAAAAAAAAAATCATGTGATTCTTGATTTGTATATATGAATATTTCGTATGTTTTAAATGTACTTATTCCTTTTTTTTTTTTATGGTCACCGCGTCACGGACAAAATGTCTCACATCGGTTAGGTGTATAACCGAAAAATAGTCCTGGGCTGCACATCACCTGAATAACTTTTTTGGGAGGTGATAAGTGATATTATAACAGATTATTGTCTGTTACGTGTGTGAATTCTTTATGGTCCAATGAGACCCTCGGTGGAGTGGATCTATGACGAGTGAGTCACATAATTGTGTGGAGGAGAATGTCATAGACAAAATCTCACATCTAGGTGGAGTGCCAAAAAATAGTTTTTAAGCCCTGAAAAGCTCGTTTAGGAGGTGAAAATCTGCTTTAGATATTGCCTCTGAGGAATTTAGCTCAATTTTGTAATAAATTCTNATGGTCACTGTGTCACGGACAAAATGTCTCACATCAGTTATGTGTATAACCGAAAAATAGTCCTGCTGCACATCACCTGAATAACTTTTTTGGGAGGTGATAAGTGATATTATAGCAGATTATTGTCTGTTAGGTGTGTGAACTCTTTATGGTGCAATGAGACCCTCAGTGGAGTGGATCCATGACGAGTGAGTCACATAATTGTGTGGAGAAGAACGTCATAGATAAAAAGTCTCACATCTAGGTGGAGTGTCAAAAAAAATAGTTTTTAAGTTTTGGTTTGCCTATCACCTTGAAAAACTCGTTTAGGAGGTGAAAATCTGCTTTAGATATTGCCTCTGAGGAATTTAGCTCAATTTTGTAATAAATTCTCACTCGTACGGAGCATTTATCATCTAATTTAAAGCTGCTGACCGTTAAGCGAGGACTTGCTGAAATAGAGTCTTTTTTTTTTTTTTAATTTGAGCGAATTAAATCCTCAAATACCCCAATACTTACATAAATCACATATATAAAATCGTATTTTATAAAAGAATAGATAATTACATAAATACAATATGAAATATTGTTATTTATTAAATCCGGCCGCCTGATAATATTTTTGAATTATTAAACTGAGAATTTGATAAAAATAAAAAAAATATAAAGAGATTTTATAAAAAAATTTGATATTTAAGTGAGAATTTTAAAAAAAATGAATGAAATAGAATGTCAGATTTGTAAAATGCTATTTATATAATTGCCCGAATATATATATATATATATATATATNTAATTGATGACATTTAATGATCTATCAATTATCATATGCATATTTATTCTATCAACTTAACGATGACTTATACCTAACCCTTACGGACAGATTGCTCTTATTTTATTCTTCCAAACTAAATGCTAATCAAATTCATATAAGCGAGCCCACATGGATGGGATCAATTATTATTATGCCAAAAAATATATATATTTTTAGAAATATTTAAGACTGTTTATGATTATGTTTTCCATTGCATGAAATTAACATGTTACATGTTTTGAAATCTNTATTATATCAACTTAACGATGACTTATACCTAACCCTTACGCATAGATTGCTCTTATTTTATTCTTCCAAACTAATAAATGCTAATCAAATTCACATAAGCGAGCACACATGGATGGGATCAATTATTATTATGCCAAAAAATATATATATTTTTAGAAATATTTAAAACTGTTTATGATTATGTTTTCCATTGCATGAAATTAACATGTTACATGTTTTGAAATCTAAATTTGAATCTATCTATATATAATACTTAAACTTTAATATCTAACACATCAATAATAATAATATTATTAAATATATCTTCATGTATAATTTTAAAGTGATAATAATAGTAAAATTATATATATATATATAAATTCTAAATTTAAATGAAAGATATGTATATAATTTTTTAAGAAGATTTACAAACACACCACTCACTTCCTATGTATTTACATATCTAACTTTAAATTTCCATTTTTATATACATATGCCTTATTTATGATATGATATTAAAAAATTGGATTATATAAATGTAAAAAAATTTAAGTTTAAGTGTTAAGTTATCTGTAATACATTGAAAAAAATATATTACAATTGGATGTGTGGTTGGCTGTATGGATCGCATCACGTTATTACATCAGGTAAATCGAACGTGCGGTTGACTGTGTGGGTGTCAACATGCCATTGAACACAATATTTTATGATCAATGCCTTCATCTATATATTAGACAACGGACGTAATATTTTCTCGATACTTTAGGTAGGTAATATTCATGAAATTGATCCAATTTTTTAGTGTAAGTGTTTACATATAATATTACAAATAANTTTTTAAGAAGATTTACACACACACCACTCACTTCCTATGTATTTACATATCTAACTCTAAATTTTCATTTTTATATACATATGCCTTATTTATGATATGATATTAAAAAAATGGATTATATAAATGTAACAAATTTAAGTTTAAGTGTTAAGTTATCTGTAATACATTGGAAAAAATATATTACAATTGGATGTGTGGTAGGCTTATGGATCGCATCACGTTATTACATCAAGTAAATCGAATGCGCGGTTGACTGCGTGGGTTTCAGCCTGCCATTGAACACAATATTTTGTGATCAATGCCTTCATCTATATATTAGATAACGGACGTAATATTTTCTCGATATTTTAGGTAGGTAATATTCATGAAATTGATCCAATTTTTTAGTGTAAGTGTTTACATATAATATTACAAATAATTTTTTTAATTTTTTTTAATAATGATAATTAAAAACGCAGGTGAAGGACGAGAAAGGAATTCAGCACTGGAAGAAGGTAAAGGTAAACCTAAAAGAGCACATCAAAACCCCAATCTTCCCCGCCGGCTTCGACTTCTACGACAAATTCGTGGAAGAATACCTCACTAAACTAGCCACAGATCGTCTCCCCCCTTCTCGCCCATTATGGGAGCTTCACCTCCTCAAATACCCGACCCGCTCCAACGCCGGCACCGCCGTCTTCAAGCTCCACCACGCTCTCGGCGATGGCTTCTCTCTCATGGGAGCCCTCTTCTCTTGCTTGAAACGAGCCGACGATCCCTCGCTTCCTCTCACATTCCCCGGCCGCAAGCAGAATCCGGCGCCGATGAAGTCGGGAACCCTAATGCAATGCTGCCGCTCGGCGGTGCGTGCCGTCGAAATCGGACTCAATACGGTGACCGATTTCGCTTGGGGGTTGATGAAGAGCACTTTGTTGGAGGATGACCGGAGTCCGGTGAGGTCCGGCGAAGCAGGGGTGGAGTTCCGGCCGTTGATTATCTCCAAACTGGTGTTCTCGCTGGATGATGCCAGGAAGGTGAANAATGAAGAGCACTTTGTTGGAGGATGACCGTAGTCCGGTGAGGTCCGGCGTAGCAGGGGTGGAGTTCCGGCCGTTGATTATCTCCAAAGTGGTGTTCTCGCTGGATGATGCGAGGAAGGTGAAGGATAAGCTCGGAGGGGTAAGTGACATCTTTTATTATGATTGCAATTTTGAATCATAGTAGTTTAGCGCCAGAATTAATTATCCATTTGAAAATTTGATTAAGATCATATATAATTGTGATTATTGGCCGTATTAGAATGTTTTTTTTTTAATTGCTTACCTGCATTTTTGTGAAAGATAAGGGTGGTTCTTTTGGGACAATTTTCTGTCTCCTTTTGGAAGTTTTTTAGAAATTTATGCGGTGGGGAACATGTTTTCTTCATTCTGATATGATTGTCTGCTTTTTAGGAAAAAAAAAATATTTATAATTCTCGCCTTATCCTTTAAAGATATTGTTTCTTCAACCATAACTTTACAACTGTCTTTAACTGAATACAAAAAACTAAATAGTTTAATGCATATGCCGGATCGTACACGTGACGTTTTGGGATTGAGGTTTTTTTTCCTCAGGCAAATCAATTGTTCTCCACTATTTATATATNAAAAAAAAAAATATTTATAATTCTCGCCTTATCCTCTAAAGATATTGTTTCTTCAACCATAGCTTTACAACTATCTTTTACTGAATACAAAAAACTAAATAGTTTAATGCAAATGTCAAACCGTACACGTAGCGTTTTGTGATTGAGGTTTTTTTTTTTCCTCAGACAGACCCTCAGACAAATCAATTGTTTTCTCCACTATATATATATATATATATATATATATATATATATATATATATATATATATATATATATATNGCGCCATAATTAATTATCCATTTAAAAATTTGATTAAGATTATATATAATTGTGATTATTGGCCGTATTAGAATGTTTTTTTTTTTAATTGCTTACCTGCATTTGTGTGAAAGATAAAAGTGGTTCTTTTGGGACAATTTTCTGTCTCCTTTGGGCAATGATTTTTTAGAAATTTATGCGGTGGGGAACATGTTTTTTTCATTCTGATATGATTGTCTGATTTTTAGGAAAAAAAATATATTTATAATTCTCGCCTTATCCTTTTAAGATATTGGTTCTTCAACCGTAGCTTTACAACTGTCTCTTTAAAAGATTGCAGCCTCTCTGACGAGAAAAGTTATTACATCTGTCGTGTGTCATACAAAATTATATTAGGACGTCAATCAAAATGCGACACACATAAGGTCTGACTTCACTGAATACAAAAAATTATATAGTTTAATGCATATGCCGAACCGTACACGTGCCGTTTTGTGATTAAAGTAATGGTGCGATTTTGCATCACGACTTCTGACGTAATTTTTTTTTTCCTCATACAGACCTCATACAAATCAATTGTTTTCTCTACTCTATATATATATATATATATATATGTACTTGAATTTAAGATGATTTATAAATTATTTTTGAATATGAAGACAGTGCTGAAATTATAAAATAATTCTCAGGTATTTTTTATTTGTGAAAATGTAAAGCTAATTTTATTGCATCTTTATTTTTTTTCTGTGGACAGAACATCATTGTCTTGAATAATAGCATTCTTCTTTTTCAAATTCATTTATTTCCTCTCCAACAACTCTTGGCTGCTTGTGATGTCTCTGTACATTTTTTATTATTTTCTGTTATTTTTAAACAAATAAAAAATACAACAAAAATTGCAAATTGACTTCAATTATTGAGGGAACTTGATGGGCTTCATACTATTTTTTATTTGGGAAATTTACATGCATATGACACAATTCCTATGTATTTACATATCTAACATCTAAAGTTTCATATTTATATTTATAGCACTTTGGGCTATGCATAAAAAATTTTAGTTCACATTTTAAAGTAAATAATAGAGATATTTTTTATATGATGTTTGCAATTTGCATGTTTGGATGTAAAGATGAAAGATTGAGTGTTAGATTCGTAAATACGTAAGAATTGGGTGGTACATATGTAAATGCCCTTTGTTTTTTACCAACATTTTACTTCCTGCAATTATAATAACTTTCTAAATTATATTATATGTCATCTATGATGTTGAGCTCTGGCATCAGCTTAGTCTAGACCAAGAAACTATAGAAATGTAAAAAATTGGAAATTCATGAAACCTAACTTCTCACGTAGAATCGAAACCAACTTAAAATAGGTTCAATTTTAGTTTCGAGCCAATTGAATTGGTTCGAAATCCATCTGGAGTCCACAATGATTCATTGGAGATTTGATTCAATGACTCAAAACTTTTTTACTTTTTAAAAAATTACAATTTATAGTTATAGTTTATAACGTATAGTATTTACATACATACCGTTTATTAGGGCAAAAAAAAAATTATGTCCAGTTATCCAGCCGTGTGGTCTACGACATGGATGACACCACGCCGTGCAGGCCATGGCACAGTGCGATCCATGTTGTTCCTTATAAAGAGATATTGTGTCTAAATCTAGTACTGATTCCATGGTCTTGAAACGTATGACACCAAGTCATGGTTTGTTAGCCATAATATGTATCATTTTACCATTTATATTTTTCTAACACCAAGAAAGATCCTCCTTTTACTCTTTATGCCCCAAGTTAATCATATTATAAGTATATAATTAAGAAAAAAAAACAAACTTTATACTTACCTTCATCATTTTATACTCATACACAATAAAATTACAAATATTTTATTTCTTGACGATGACAGTAAAGTAAATCCAATCATGTTTTATTTCTTCCGACAGAAATTTATTTGTCATAAATTACGCACTGTACCCTAGTNTTTACGTTTAGATATTAGATATGTAAATACAAAGAGATTCGTCAGTATTATTTTTTATTTTTAGTTTTTTAAAAAAGGGATTATTTACATACATAGCACACAATTCGTATGTATTTACTACATATAAAAATAAAATATAAAAAAAATAAAATTAAAAATTAAATTGAAACTATAGACGCGACGCGAATGGGATTTGAAGAGGTATGCGTACCAGACTAAATTATATTTCCTCCCCATGCAAATTCATTTTTCAAATAATAAAATTAAATTAATTTTATCTGAAAATAATAATTATTTAAATATTTCGGATAATATAGTACTAAAAAGGCCACGTTGTTATTTATATATTAGGCACCCTTTTTCATTCATTCTTTTTTAATTCTTATCAAATTATTAAAATATATAATAAAATTCGAGTCCATATATTTTGTTTTTATCAAATTTTTTTAATGACGGTCACACGCATAGATGTATCAATTAATAATAATAATAATAATCATGTGATCTTGATTTGTAAATATGAATATTTCTGAATGTAATTATTACTTGTTTTTTTAAGTTTACCAGGGTTTAGTGTTTAGGGTTTAGGGTGGTGTCACGGACAAAAAGTCACACATCGGTTAGGTGTAGAGTTGAAAAATAATATTTAAGTCCTATGCTGCACACCCTCCTGAATAACTCTTTTGAGAGGTGATAAGTGGCATCAGAGCAGATTACTGTCTGTCAGGTGTGTTAACTCTCTATGATCCAGTAAAACCCTCGGTAGAACCGATCCGTGACGAGGGTGTCATGTGATTGGGTGGAGGAGAATATCATGGATAAAAAATCTCACATCTGCTAGGTGGAGGACTAAAAAATAGTATTTAAGTCATTGTCCATCACCTCGAAAAACTCTTTTGGGAGGTGACAACCTTCTTTAGATACTGCTCAAGAAATTTAACTCAATTTTGTAATAAATTCTCGCTTGTACGGAGCATTTATCATCTAATTTAAAGCTGCTGACCGTTAAGCGAGGACTCGCTGAAAGAGAGTCATTTTTTTTTAATTTGAGCGAATTAAATCCTCAAATACCCTAATACTTACATAAATCACATATATAAAATCGTATTTTATAAAAGAAGAGATAATTACATAAATACAATATGAAATATTGTTATTTATTAAATCCGGCCGTCTGATAATATTTTTGAATTATTAAACTGAGAATTTGATAGAAATAAAAAATATAAAGAGATTTTATTAAAAAAAAAATGATATTTAAGTGAGAATTAAAAAAAAAATGAATGTCAGATTTGTAAAATTTTATTTATATAATTGCCCGAATATATATATATATATANATTATTCTCAATTATTTTTATTTGTGAAAATGTAAAGCTAATTTTATTGCATCTTTATTATTTTTCTGTCGACAGAACATCATTGTCTTGAATAATAGCATTCATCTTTTTCAAATTCATTTATTTCCTCTCCAACAACTCTTGGCTGCTTGTGATATCTCTGTACATTTTTTATTATTTTCTGTTATTTTTAAACAAATAAAAAATACAACAAAAATTGCAAATTGACTTCAATTATTGAGGGAAATGGGCTTCATAGTATTTTTTGTTTGGGAAATTTACATGCATATGACACGATTCCTTTGTATTTACATATCTAACTTCTAAAGTTTCATATTTATATTTATAGCACTTTGGGCTATGCATAAAAAAAAATTATTTCACATTTTAAAGTAAATAATAGAGATATTTTTTATATGATGTTTATAATTTGCATGTTTGGATTTAAAAATGAAAGATTGAGTGTTAGATATGTAAATACGTAAGAATTGGGAGGTACATATGTAAATGCCCTTTGTTTTTTACCAACATTTTACTTCCTGCAATTATAATAAATTACTAAATTATATTATATGTCATCAATGATGTTGAGCTCTGGCATCAGCTTAGTCTAGACCAAGAAACTATAAAAATGTCAAAAATTGGAAATTCATGAAACCTAAATTCTCACGTAGAATTGAAACCAACTTAAAATAAGTTCAATTTTAGTTTCGAGCCAATTGAATTGGTTCGAAATCCATCTGGAGCCCACAATGATTCATTTGAGATTTGATTCAATGACTCAAAACTTTTTACGTTTTAAAAAATTACAATTTATAGTTATAGTTTATAACGTATAGTATTTACATACATACTGTTTATTAGGGCAAAAAAAAAAAAAAATTATGTCCAGTTATCCAGCCGTGTGGTCTACGACATTGATGACACCACGCGGTGCAGTCCATGGCACAGTGCGATCCATGCTGTCCGAAGTGGTGCACCTTTGGATGTAAATATTTTTTCCATATGAAGAGATATTGTGGTCTAAATCCAGTACCGATCCCATGGTCTTGAAACGTATGACACCAAGATATGGTTTGTTAGGCATAATATGTATCATTTTGCCATTTATATTTTTATAACACCAATAAAGATCATCCTTTTACTCTTTATGCCCCGAGTTAATCATATTATAAGTATATAATTAAGAAAAGAAAACAAACTTTATACTTATCTTCATCATTTTATACTCATAAACACAACAAAATTACAAATATTTTCTTTCTTGACGATGACAGTGAAGTAAATCCAATCATGTTTTATTTCTTCCGACAGAAATTTATTTGTCATAAATTACGCACTGTACCCTAGTAAATTACTTTATTTATATCACTGATAATGTGGCCCGCTGATATCAGACATCAACATGTTTGCTGTTCATGATGTAGACAATAAATGATGTTATAAGTGGAGTAATTTTCTATGGAATTCAACTTTACATGAGAGCTGTAAATGGTGATGAAGCCTGCAGCACGAGAGTGGGTGTGGGAAAGGTGACCGCTTTATTGTTGCTCAACACCAGGAACGTTAATGGCTACCAGAGCTTGCAGGAGATGAAGAAGGCGGGAGGAAGGAGCCAATGGGGCAATCAGTTTGGATTCATTCATGTTTCGGTTCCCAGCTGCGAGGATGCTGAGAAAGTTGATCCTTTGACGTTTGTTCTCAAAGGGAGACAGATTATTAGGGCTAAGAGGAAGTCGCTTGGTGTTTATTTAACTGGGAGGATGCTGGAATTGTTGAGGAAGCATAGAGGCTCAGAGGTAATTAGTTAATTTATGGAATGTTTACATGTATACACTGCTTTATTCTCATTTATTTACATATCTGACAGACTGACACTTTAATTTTTTACTTTTGTGTGAGATGTTACCCATGCATGAAAGGTGTATTTCACTTTTTATTTTAGTTGGGATAGTGTTATTTTTTATGAGATATGAAAGTTTTGGGTGGACTAAATGTACAGAAGTAAAGTTGAGGTGTTATATATGTAAATACATAAGAATTGAGTGATGTTTATGTAAATGCCTCTGGATTTATTTAAGGAAAATTTTCGTACATAGGACACAATTATTGCGTATTTTTATATCCAACACCTAAACTTTCATATCTACATTTATGACACTCGGTGTCATAAACATATGATGCATGAAAAGGTATATTACACTTTAAAAAGTTGTAATAGTTGTATATTTCATCTGATGTTAAAAATTTCAGTGCTATGTGGCTATTTATGTAAATCCATAAAAATTATGTGGTATTTTTGTAAATGCGACATTTATAACTGGATCTGTTAAATTTATTGGTGATTTGTTAATATCATTTCATCATTTAATTAAATTTTTATATATTTTTTTTTAATTTTGGGTGCCATTGTATGCAGGTGGCAGCCGAATTCATGCATAGAACATTGATGAACGCAAGCGNTAATTATGTTGTATTTATGTAAATGCGACATTTATAACTGGATCTATTAAATTTATTGGTGATTTGTTGTGATTTGTTAATATCATTTCATCATTTAATTAAATTTTTATATATATATTTTTAATTTTGGGTGCCATTGTATGCAGGTGGCAGCCGAATTCATGCATAGAACATTGATGAACGCAAGCGCTACAATATCCAACATGACAGGTCCCATGGAGCAAATGATGATGGGGAAAAATCCCATTAGCAATTTCTATTTCATGGTTGTAGGCGTCCCTCAGGTAATTATTTTTAATAATAATATTAATAATAAGAGAACAAAAACAGTTGGGCATTTACATACATACCATTCAATCCCTATTTATTTACATGTCCAACATCCAAACTTTGTTTTTTTACATTTATATCCCCCAAACCTTTCATATCACATAAAAAATACCATCTTTTTAACTTTTAAAAAGTGAAATACACCTTTTCATGCATAGGTAGATGGTATAAATGTAAATATATAGCANTTACATTTATTTCACCCCAACCTTTCATATCACATAAAAAATTCCACCTTTTTAACTTTTAAAAAGTGAAATACACCTTTTCATGCATAGGTAGATGGTATAAATGTAAATATATAGCAATTGAATGTTATGTTTGTGAATCTTCCAATGTTTAATTTTTATGCATGTATATATAAACGTTCCAAAAGGTTTAACTTGTAATGAAATGTATTGCATGCAGAATCTTACAATAACAGTTGTGAGCTACATGGGGAAGCTAACTTTAGTCATGGGGACGGAGAGGGGCTTCATAGACTCCAATTTATTANACCCAAACCTTTCATATCACATAAAAAATTCCACCTTTTTAACTTTTAAAAAGTGAAATACACCTTTTCATGCATAGGTTGATGATATAAATGTAAATATATAGGAATTGAATGCTATGTTTATGAATCTTCCAATCTTTAATTTTTATGCATGTATATATAAAAGTTCCAAAAGGGTTTAACTTGTAATGAAATGTATTGCATGCAGAATCTTACAATAACGGTTGTGAGCTACATGGGGAAGCTAACTTTAGTCATGGGGACGGAGAGGGGCTTCATAGACTCCAATTTATTAGTTGCTTCCATGAAAATATCATTTCAAAGGATATTTGATGCAGCCATGGTGGGCAAGATCTAATGTCTCCCAGAACAAAAATAAAAAGGAATTTCCTTTCAGAAATCCACTTGCAGAATGTCTCTTCATCATTTATTTTCAAACTGAGATTTTTATTCATAAATCTCTATCAAAATTAAAAATGAATGATGATGAAATATTTATCATAAGAATTCCATAAGGAGATCCCGTTTCATATATATATATATATATATATATATATATATATATATATATATATATATATATATATATATGAGCAGTGTATCTGTTTAATTAGTTTTATTATATTAGTGTTTGATTTGATATTTGATTCTTTGATTTGAATTTGAATGCATAAGCTTATTGTTGCATTTAAATCTTTTCAATGCGAGTCGATATTGTTTATTGTATTTGTGTCGATTTTAACGGATATCTGGTTGGGATGTAATTTGCCTTGATCAATTTGCTCAAGTTCTTGAATGAAGATCCTACGAAATCATTATTTACAGAAGATTTTTTTTCTTGTACCCCTTTTGAATTTATCATATTATACGATGGCAACTTGGTCTTTGGGGAGTTGGGTATGGATGTAATTTGTTCAGTCGAACTCTCTATTTTGTCTCTGGCTCTTCATGGATTGAGTGTGGCTTTGTTTGTTAAAACTCATGATTGTTGCCTCTAATTTCCTCACAGGGGCTTAGATGGAACCCATTTTAGCTGAATCAATCAAATAGATCACCACATATTGTATTATGACACACAACAAGTCTTTTGTAGCTCGACCTTAGTTAACTAACTCATCTTTTATTGCCCAAACATGACATATTCAGGCTTATGGAGTTACTTTATTCTTAATAGAGCTTCTCACATGGGCATCAGAAAAACCCATTACTTGTTAGTTCCTGGGCTTATTTGGCATAATCATGACAGAGTTAGTGCATTCCCAACTAGTCCTTTGGGACATAATGACATCTTTGATGTGCATGTTCATCAAAATATCAGCACTTGGAACCCCATCTCTTAATGGACTTCAGAAGACATTATCCCCATCCTTATAAAGTATTCCAAAGAAAACATATTTATTCATTCGACTTATATTAAACATATGATCAAATTATATCTTCCATCTCTTGAGGTAGTATATTCTTCTTGCCTCGTGATGTATATTTTCAATTATGCACCACTCTCTATACTGTTGTCCCCAACCACCATTGCTATATTAGATTGTGGAAGTATGTTGGAATGAGTCACATTTACATGGTACAGAAAAGTTTGAAAGTGTATGGGGAGACCAAGGAACTCACGAGGAAGCTTGTGAATGTATTTCAAAAGTGTAATNATTTTATATTTGATTCTTTGATTTGAATTTGAATGCATGAGCTTATTGTTGCATTTAAATCTTTTCAATGCGAGTCGATATTGTTTATTGTATTTTGTCAATTTTAACGGATATCTGGTTGGGATGTAATTTGCCTTGATCAATTTGCTCAAGTTCTTGAATGAAGATCCTACGAAATCATTATATACAGAACATTTTTTTTTTTCTTGTATGCAGATCCCCCCTTTTGAATTTATCATATTATACGATGGCATCTTGGCCTTTGGGGAGTTGGGTATGGATGTAATTTGTTCAGTTGAACTCTCTATTTTGTCTCTGGCTCTTCATGGATTGAGTGTGGCTTTGTTTGTTAAAACTCATGATTTTTGCCTCTAATTTCCCCACAGGGGCTTAGATGGAACCCATTTTAGCTGAATCAATCAAGTAGATCACCACATATTGTATTATGACACACAACAAGTCTTTTGTAACTCGACCTTAGTTAACTAACTCATCTTTTATTGCCCAAACAAGACATTCTGGCTTATGGAGTTACTTTATTCTTAGTAGAGCTTCTCACATGGGCATCGGAAAAACCCACCACTTGTTAGTTCCTGGGCTTATTTGGCATAATCATGACAGAGTTAGTGCATTCCCAACTAGTCCTTTGGGACATAATGACATCTTTGATGTGCATGTTCATCAAAATATCAGCACTTGGAACCCCATCTTTTAATGGACTTCAGAAGACATTATCCCCATCCTTATAAAGTATTCCAAAGAAAATATATTTATTCATTCGACTGATATTAAACATATGATCAAATTATATCTTCCATCTCTTGAGGTAGAGTATTCTTCTTGCCTCGTGACGTATATTTTCAATTATGCACCACTCTCTATACTGTTGTCCCCATCCACCATTGCTATATTAGATTGTCAGTATGTTGGAATGAGTCACATGTACATGGTACAAAAAAGTTTGAAAGTGTATGGGGAGACCAAGGAACTCACGAGGAAGCTTGTGAATGTATTTCAAAAGTGTAATGTATCATGGTTTTAATTCATTTATTTTCTAAACCATAAAAGTGAGTTATGGTTTTGACCACTTTTTGTATACATTATGTTGAATTCAAAGTGTTATTTGATTGCTTGTCACCCTGTCATAGCCTATGAGGGACAATCTTCCTTATAATTTTAAATAGCTTTTAGTCATTCCTTGTGTCTTCTTTCTTATTTGGGTAGTTTAGTAACTACCCAAATAAGATGGGAACATTGTTTCAGTTCTTGATGTTATTCACATCACTCATGTTGCAGTTGCTACAGTGACAGTTTACTGCAATTTAACTTTAATTCTAATGTTTTGGACACTTATTTTCTTTTAGTTTTCATGTTTTTCTTCACAAATTAATTAGCTATATTGCACTTGAGTGAATTAGCCTGTTAAAAATTTATGATCATCTGGTCCAATCTATGTTCGAGTAGTAAGTTGGCTTGCTGTCACTAAATTTACTTTTGTTGGTTGTCTGTAATCTCTAGTTCATTTGGTGTGGAGAGATTCATCTGTCATTCTTTTGTGTGTTCATGAGTTTGCTAATTTGTTGCTTCTAGCCTTGGGCTGATAGCTCATCAGATGCTCTACCTTCTATGTTGGAGTTTTTTTGGTTAAAGCTTCATGCAGCTTTAATTGATTCCTTCTTATACCAATGCACTTATAGTTGATCTCCGAATAACTATGGCAACTTCATACTCGAGTTGCACTTGAATATGTGATCATAGAATAGCAAGAGCTGTAGGCAGAGATGGACCAACTATCTCATGTCAGGAATCAAGCGTGGTAACTTCACAAAAATTTTGGTGTTATGATATGTAAATAAATAAGAATTGAGTTGTAAGTATGTAATTCCAACACTCAATGTTGGATATTTACTTTCATAACACGGTGTCATAAATCTATGTATGATGTGAATTTCACTTTTAAAATGAAAGTAATTGAGGGATTTTTGATTTGATGTTAAAAAGTCAAGTGGAATGCACGTAAATACGAGTGTTTAGGTGTTAGATATGACACTAGAATTGTACTCTTTCTAAATGTCCCACATGTATAAGCCATGATGGTGAATCTGGCATATTTTATTTGATGTTAAATATTTAATTGGTGTACTTATAAATTTTAGGGTCCGTTTGAGGCAACTTATAAGTGTGGGCGGCGTACCGTTTGGTTCGCGCGTTTCGCCAGCTTATCCGAAACTGCGTTTGAGTTTTTACGCTAAACGCAGGCCGCAGGTCGACCCCCGCGGCCGGCCCGAGGGGCCGCGTTTCAGATAAACAGCTTATCCTGAAACACACAAGCTGCCCCAAACGGACCCTAAAATGAAGTTTAGTTATTAGATGTGTAATACATAAGAATTGACTGGTATATATGTAAATTGCTGTGTGTGTGTATTTAGTTATTAGATGTGTAAACACCTAAATTTTATTTTTTGTATTTCTACCGGCCAAATATTTTATATCACATTTTGGCGTCAATAATAATTCTATTAGTTGAGATGTATGCATTTTGAGGCTTATAAAGGCTACTTTTCTTTTATTAAATTCTTCTTGTAAAGGAACAACATTTACATGTTCAATGGCAATTCATCGCCGAAAGGTCATATTTTCCCAAATTATTTGGAGGATGGGATTGCATTTACTGTTGCTTTCTGGATTTTAATGCATTTTTTTATATTTTTATGTTCTTAATTATTTGATATAAATATAAATTTTCTTAATTATTAAAACTACTTAGTTATTTATTAATATAAATTTATTATGTAAGAAATAACTTGTTTAATAAAAAAATTATTTTATATTTTGTTTTAAATAATTTTACTGAAGAGGGTCAGAATGATCATTTTTTCATAAACAACTGCGCGACAGCTAATTTCATACAACTATAACAATCAAACAACCAGCTTACTACTCGCAATTCTCAATTAATTTCCTAAAACAGCTTATTGAGACAGAACAGATCTAAAAATCAGCGTAATTGCTGCCAAAACGCAGTTGTGTTTTCAAAACGCGAAGGCAGCAGTCGCTTATCCTGATAATTTCTCCTTACGCATGTTAACCCCTTGCGCACTCCGGCGGCCAACCGAAGAGCTAGCTATACCCCCACTGCTAAAAGTGCAGAGAGGCCGGAGTAACTCCCCGGCGATTTTCTCCGACGCTAGGGCTCCTCATGTCGCGCAGTACAGACCGCTTCGTGAAGGCTGTGCAGCANTGACTTATGGAGTTACTTTATTCTTAGTAGAGCTTCTCACATGGGCATCAGAAAAACCCACTACTTGTTAGTTCCTGGGCTTATTTGGCATAATCATGACAGAGTTAGTGCATTCCCAACTAGTCCTTTGGGACATAATGACATCTTTGGTGTGCATGTTCATCAAAATATCAGCACTTGGAACCCCATCTCTTAAGGGACTTCAGAAGACATTATCCCCATCCTTATAAAGTATTCCAAAGAAAATATATTTATTCATTCGACTGATATTAAACATATGATCAAATTATATCTTCCATCTCTTGAGGTAGTATATTCTTCTTGCCTCGTGATGTATATTTTCAATTATGCACCACTCTCTATACTGTTGTCCCCAACAACCATTGCTATATTAGATTGTCGAAGTATGTTGGAAAGAGTCACATGTACATGGTACAAAAAAGTTTGAAAGTGTATGGGGAGACCAAGGAACTAACGAGGAAGCTTGTGAATGTATTTCAAAAGTGTAATGTATCATGGTTTTAATTCATTTATTTTCTAAACCATAAAAGTGAGTTATAGTTTTGACCACTTTTTGTATACATTATGTTGAATTCAAATTGTTATTTGATTGCATGTCACCCTGACATAGCCTATGATTCAGCAAAATATGTGGTTAATTGCCTATAGCTATTTCAATCCATGATTCAGATTGGCCTAATTGCCTATAGAGCTAATAATCACATCAAGATATTTAATGAAGCATGTCCAACTCAAATTACATTTTTAATAGGTACCCTATCATTTTGTCATTTAGCTAATATTGTTAGTTTTGGAAGGAGGGATTGCTGGTCTCGCTAAGAAAGTTTTATTGGGCAGTGCTCTTTTAGTTGGTTTTCTAACACTAACTTAGCGTTACAACAATCAATGGTTTATGACCACTTTATAATATGAACATATTTTAGAATAATTTAGATTTTTAGATAGTTCCAATAAGGTGTTGACCAATGGATGTTGTCAATCTTGTTGAATTTAGTGAGCAACCTCTTTTAGTAAAAAGACATCTAAGAGATGGGAATATTTATTATCAATTTGGTTGGCAATTATAGTCATCTAAAAAATTTTCCATAAAAGCTTCCTATTACAGTGTCTCATTAAGGTGGCCATTTATGAAAAGTTTGCTCTCTTATAACTTTATGATGGATGCTAACACTGTAACAAAAGTGGCATTGCCTATAAAGTCAACAACTCATTATGGCTATTGGTTTTGTCACAGAGGAGTAATTAAAGGGCTGTTGGTATCATTTTTCATTGTCGTATGTGTGGGGTGTTCACTCGAATGATACGGGACTGTGTTCAGTCTCCTGCAGTCCAAGAAACCCATTCATACCTCCTTGTAAGTTTCTCGAGCATGGAACCAAGGTCGGTACCGATTTAGCCCTACCAAGGATAATTCATCTTAGAGTGACGATGGTTCTGACACGAAACATACTTGATATCCATTTTAGTATTTACAAACATTACTCCATCTATTCTGAATATCCTATGCTCAAGGGCAATGTCAAAACTCTCCCGGGCACGTTTCAAAAAATTTGGGGCTCTGACTGACCTACACGTGTAGAGATCAGGGATGTCTTTCGACACTAAACTCCCCAGTTTGAAATCTCTAGAAGGTTCATTTTTGAGTTACGTGGTCGTAATTTAAAAATCTCTGGAAGGTTCATTTTTGAGTTACGTGGTCGTAATTTAGTGATACACAACTTTCCATAACTTCCAAATTGGTCAAACCCTTCATACAAACATCCCGACACAAAACTGAGATTTTGTCCCCGGGGCCATATCCGACCTTTAGACGGCGATTTTTGCTCAATAAGGCACACCCTTGATGTTCATATAAATGTTGGAGAGCTCTTTTTCACTCCTAAATAGTCTTAGAACCCATAAAATGCCATCCGCGCAAAGTTGCGCGCATGCAGGAAGCGAAAAAACTTAAGCCCCCTTGTGGCTTGGGCGCAAAAGTGCCCAAAATGGGCACCAAAACGTGCATAGTTCAGATTGGCACCCATAAGGAAGGTTCCATTGCTTCCTCAGACACTATTGCACCCACCTCTCTGGCTTTGTTCTTTTAGCGGGTTTTTGCTTATGGGAGCTTGGGCGACATTGTTGGGCACTCCAATCCCCAACTTTTTGCATGAGTTCCTTTGCCAACCCAAGCTGACTCAAGTTCTACGCCGCTGTAGGAGCATTTTTGTCTGATAAGAAAGTCTCGTACACTGAACGATCTCCGCTTTTGTGTCTGCTTCGACGTTTGAGCTCCCAACATTCAAAACACGTTGTTTTTAACCCTACGGACGATTTTTCTCCACCTGCACTTCGCTAAATAAACCTCCATTTCACCCCATTGCCCGGTTCTCAACTCAAAAATGGGAGAAGGTGAGGGCTAAGGCATTACCATTTGAGGTAAGTAGCGTCAATCCCATGAGCAATGCATAAGGAGGGTTGGTTAAGTAGAAAAAGTCAATTTTTGCAGGTTTGGTCTGAGAGAGTTGTAAGGGAGATTTTAATGGATTTTTGGAGAGATTCTTGAGAGATTTGAGAGGTCTTATTCTTGTTTCTTCTCCTAAATTCCTCTTTCACTTCTTCTCTTTCATTTTATTCTTCTTCTTCCTATATGTTTCCCCTTCCAATCATCATTTCGCCGGAAAATACTAAGGAAGAGAGAAAATTTTTATGTGTTGCCTCGCCAAAGTCTTTTTCTCGAGGTGAGCTTCCTCGTTTTTGGGAGAAGGATCTTCGTTGGAGCTCGAGACATTATCAAAATCTCCTCATTGAGGTGAGCTTCTTCGTACTTTGGAGAAGGACTTGAGTGGGCTTCTCTCCTACTGTTAGGAGAGCTTCATCCGGGATAGAAGCTTGGGACATCTATTAACCACCGCGACGGTGTAATCTCCTCGACCATTGCATTTTCTTTCCTAACTGGCCCTAAGACTAATTTTAGGTAGAATGTCGTGGGTTCGATTGCCCATGCTGAGCGAGTTGTCCGACCGACACCAGTCAACACGATCATACTCCTTTTATTGGCTGATGATTTTCTAAAGAGAGCCCTAGATTAGGAGGTACTTACGTAGCCAAATCCATTGCGAACCTGAGTGGCTTCTCGTTTTAAGCCTTTAATCAAAATCCTTGAGGGTCAGAATCCTAATCTCCCATGGTTGTAGCGTTATTAGATCTTCTGTGGAGGGATCGAAACGTCGCACTTGCAAAACGGAAAAAGCTTTGTAGCTAGTCTATTTTGCAAGAGGCGGAGAATCGTTCCTCCGAGCAATAGAGAGGACAAATTCTCCTCTTCTAATCATTTGTATAGTTTGGGAAAAAGATTTATTCAAATAAGAAAATTATACGATGACATATAAACAGGCAAGCTGACGACTCCGAGTGCTTGAAAAAAAACTGAGAAAACAAAAGCAGGTCAAAATGACTCATTGCCCACTCTAAGCTTTTGAAGTTTAACTAGTAGTAACTTCTTATATGACATTGGTAAAACGGGCCATATAGTCACCAACACTTTGTCTCGCATTATTAGATTCCATGACATGTCCAAATAAACTTTAAAAGCTACTTTAAAGTGATTACAAAACTTTTCTTACTCAACTTTTCAAAAGAAGCAATGACATATAATGGAAGGTGCATACGACACTCTACTTTGCAACATTTAACTTTATTGTGAAAATCTACTAGCACAAGCCCTCTATTGCTGATGTTCCAGACATGACATTATTGAAGCCAGTTAGATGCTTAATGGGTTTGGTCAAACTCTTGGAGTGATCAAGCTCGAACATCTTAAACTTAATACTTCATCATATATAAAGAAGAGTTGATCTTATTGTGGGAGGATGATAAACTATGGCAGTGCTATTTTATTAGGCATTTTCTATGTTAGTTAATAATTGAAGAGGAATGGATAATAATAATAAATCATCTTCTTAAAGTTATCAGGGACACTTAAACTTGGGCCATAGGAATAAATATTTGAGATGGAGTTTCTAACATGAAAGATTTTGTTGGTATAAATGCAATAATAAAAGTTTAAATGTTAGATATGTAAATACATAAAAATCTAGTGGTACTTACGTAAATGCACATTTTTTTTTCATTAGCATAGGCCAAGATGGGTCTTTTTCGGGCAGCTATAACTTATTG
Organism: Phalaenopsis hybrid cultivar; assembly: GCA_002079205.1. NCBI lineage: Eukaryota > Viridiplantae > Streptophyta > Magnoliopsida > Asparagales > Orchidaceae > Phalaenopsis > Phalaenopsis hybrid cultivar. The sequence goes on from JXCR01118812.1 coordinate 122,031, forward strand.
AATAATTTGTTGATAAATTGATTAAAAATAATCTACTGATAAGTTAGGTGCGTTAGCCCGTTATAAATTTTGAATTTTTTAACAAAATAATACCGTTGTCAAATCTATGTAGGCTTTGTTTGGGGCGCGGTTTAAGCGCCTCGCGGCACCCAATTGCCGAAAACTGTTGTTTGGGGGCACGGCAGATGAACTTCGCGGCCACCGCAGGCGAGGTTTTGCAAAAATGAAGACTGCGAGATCGAGCCCGCGGCCCGTGTTCTGCGATTCCATTTTCACTCAGTTGCCCCTTCGATCGATTGATCGTCGTTCGGGTTGTTACGCGACTTGAAGCTCTGCTCCTTCCCCGCCTCTTCTCTTGCATTCATTCGTTGGTCGTCTTCTCTCGTTCGTTCTTCTTCCCATATCTTCCCGTCGAAAGAAGCCCTGTCCATCGATCTCCTTCCTCTTCCTTCCTCTCCTTCGAAGCTGCACAACCCGCTTCTTCCTTCTTTGACCATGGCACTGTTCCTGGTTCTTCGTGCAGAGGAAGGTATAAGGGAAGTCCCAACACAGCATTTTTAACATTTTTAACCTAAGCTCGGACCGCTGGCAGCGTCTTCTTATCCAAGCAGCATTACTAATGTGATAGTGTGGAATCTTGCACGTAATTATCCGTGCTTGCCTCAGTCCACAAACCCAAAAGAGAAAGGGTACTTTTTTTAATTTTCTTACTTTCTTTTGCGAACGGTAGTTCTTTTTTGGGCCTTGATTCAAATTTAACAATTTTTTTCTTCAAAGTATAGAACATTCTGTTATTCTTATTAGCTCTAGCAGAACAGCTGCAGTTGGAAGAACAAGCTAAGAGAGCTAGTTCACTAGAGCAAGGTTTTCTGGGTATCCATTCTAGCTTTCCCATGCTTTCCATGGACTTCACCAAGGCACAAATTCTTATTCCGTTGCTGCTTGCCTAGCTCAACTACTATTAGATGGCTTGTTCTTTCCATTTCTCCTTTATGTAAGTTTCAATTTATATTAGCTTTTGTTTGCTATACATCAGCAATTTTGAGGTACCAAATTCACTATTAATGAATCTATTGTTGATAGAAGTAATCACATTCAGAGACCAGCGACTAGCTTGCCTTCTATTATTTTTGATGCGTGCTAGAAAATTTGCGGCGGTAGAGTAATGGATTATCGTCTTAGCATTGCACGAAAATGCGGCACACACTCAGATGAAAGTGAATCAAGTTGTGATCACACCAGAAATTTTTACGTGGAAAACCCATAAAAAGNATTCCAGTTGTTATCAGAGAACACTACTGAATGACCTCCCTCATCAAGCTGCCTAACAAATATGAGGTTCTTTTTCAGTTCAAGAATGTGTCTAACCTTTTGCAGGATCCATTTGTTTCTGTTAGGGAGTGCAATTTCAACATCTCACATCCCCACACTTTCCCAAAGTCACCTGAAACATAGTTTCTCATTAGCTCCCGGTGGGAAGATGTGTGAAAAAAAGCCCCCGAGTCCAGTATCCTGTCGTCAACAGAGTTATGAACTGCAAGTAATAATGCATCCTGCACTTCTTCAGTTACAGAGTTAGCACTGACGTTCTCCGTCTTCTTAGGATTTCTACAGTTCCTTTTTATGTGGCCAGTTTTGCCACAATTCCAGCAGGTTGCTTGCTGACCAGACTTTGACTTGCTCTTGCTTCTATGCTTTGATTTCGACCTTCCTCTGTTTGAGTTCTTGTCTTGTGATCTCCCTCTGGAATCAACATTCAGTGCTGAACTCGAACCTGAGACCTCGCCAGAATCTTTCCTGCGCACCTCTTCAGCAAGAATAAGTCACGAATATCATCATATTTCAGTTTGGTTTTACCTGCAGAGTTACTAACTGTCATCCTCATGGCTTCTCAGCTATTTGGTAATGAAACCAACAATATCAGTACACGCATCTCATCGTCAAAATCAATTTCAACGGACGATAATTAATTTGTAATAGTGTTGAAATCATTCAAATGTTGAACAACCGACACACCTTCCGCCATTTTTAGGTTGAATAATTTTTTCATCAAGTACACCTTGTTATTCGCTGATGGCTTTTCATACATACTTGATAAAACCGCCATAAGATCTGTCGTCGTCCTCTCCTTTATGACATTGTGAGCAACGGACCTCGATAGGGTTAATCGAATAACCCCAGAACCTGTCGATCCAATAGATTCCAATCAGCCTCTTCCATCTTCTCCGGTCGTTTTCCCAGTAGCGGAAGATGAAGTTTCTTCCCATAGAGGTAATCCTCTATCTGCATCCTCCAGTATCCAAAATCCGTGCCGTCGAACTTCTCGATCCCTGAAACCTTTACTTCGTCACCGACCATCGTTCTTCCTCAGATCCAAACCGGGGCTCTGATACCAATTGTTAAGAAAAAATAATAAACGACGACAATAAAACGAAAAAAAGGATCGAGAAAATTACACCAGAAAAGGCGACACCAGATTTACGTGGTTCGGCAAATTTGCCTACGTCCACGGAGCTGCAGAGGATTTTATTAGCTTGAAGGAATTACACTGTCGTCTATTTAACGTTTACATGAAAGAGCTATCTCTCTCTAAATTCCTCTCCCTCTCCCTCTCCTCCTCTTTCCCCTCTCTCTTCCCAGCCCACGTGAAAGAAAAAAAAGAAAAACAAACTTTTTGTTTTCTTGCCACCTGACGAAGGAAGAAAAAGTAATTAGCTTTTCTGCCTTAAGAAAATGAAAAAGTAATTAGCTTTTTATTTCTTTTTCTCTCTTCACACTTCCGCCGAAAGAAGGAGAGCATGTACGTCTTCCTCCTGCCAACCGAAGCTTTTTAAAAGAGCTTCCCGTTTGAACCATAAGGCAGCATCGCGACGCGGGATCGCGTGGAGGAGCGCGGGAGAATATTTGCGTAGATCTTCACGCGGTCACACGGTTTAACGGAGAAGGAAAGAAGCGGGAGATTAGGCGTGCAACAGAGATTAAGGAAAGTTATTAAACTTAATTTTTGGTTTAATAACTTGCCTAAGTCGCAGTGGACAAGGCTCCACTTTCTCAACAATTCTGAATATCCTATGCTCAAGGGTAGTGTCAAAACTATTCCGGGCACGTTTCAAAAAAACTGGGGCTCTGACTGACCCACACGTGTAGAGATCAGGGTTGTCCTTCGACACTAAACTCCCCAGTTTGAAATCTCTGGAAGATTCATTTTTGAGTTACGTGGTCGTAATTTAAAAATCTCTGGGAGGTTCATTTTTGAGTTACATGGTCGTAATTTAGTGATACACAACTTTCCATAACTTCCAGATCGGTCAAATCCTTCATACGACATCGCGGCGTAAAACTGAGATTTTGTCCCAGGGGCCATATCCGACCCTTAGACGACAATTTTCGCTCGATAAGGCACACCCTTGATGTTCATATAAATGTTGGAGAGCTCTTTTTCACTCCTAAATAGTCTCTAATAGTCTTAGAACCCATAAAATGCCATCCGTGCAAAGTTGCGCGCATGCAGGAAGCGAAAAAACTTAAGCCCCCTTGTGGCTTGGGCGCAAAAGCGCCCAAAATGGGCACCAAAACGCCCATAGTTCAAATTGGCGCCCATAAGGAAGGTTCCATTGCTTCCTCAGACACTTTTGCGCCCACCTCTCTGGCTTTGTTCTTTTAGCGGGTTTTTGAAGCTAGTTAGATGCTTAATGGGTTTGGTCAAACTCTTGGAGTGATCAAGCTCGAACATCTTAAACTTAATACTTCATCATATATAAAGAAGAGTTGATCTTATTGTGGAAGGATGATAAACTATGACAGTGCTATTTTATGAGGCATTTTCTATGTAAGTTAATAATTGAAGAGGAATGAATAATAATAATAAATCATCTTCTTAAAGTTATCAGGGACACTTAAACTTGGGCCATAGGAATAAGTTTTTGAGATGGAGTTTCTAACATGAAAGATTTGGTTGGTATAAATGTAATAATAAAAGTTTAAATGTTAGATATGTAAATACATAAGAATCTAGTGGTACGTACGTAAATGCACATTTTTTTTTCTGGTGTAACTTATTGAATAATTTATTGATAAAAACTAAGTGTGTTTACAAATTTTTAGTTTTTTTAAAAAATCATACCGTTGTCAAAGCTATTTAGGCTTTGTTTGGGGCGCGGTTTAAGCGCCTGGCGGCACCCCCATTGCCGAAAACTGTTGTTTGGGGGCGCGGCAGATAAACTTCGCGGCCACCGCAGGTGAGGTTTCACAAAATAGTGGACCGCGAGATCGAGCCCGCGGCCCTCGTTCCTCGTTCCGCGATTCCTTTTTCACCCAGTTGCCCCTTCGATCGATTGATCGTCGTTCGGGTTGTTAAGTGACTTGAAGCTCTGCTCCTTCCCCGCCTCTTCTCTTGCATTTATTCGTTGGTCGTCTTCTCTCGTTCATTCTTCTTCCCATATCTTCCCGTCGAAAGAAGCCCTGTCCATCGAACTCCTTCCTCTTCCATCCTCTCCTTCGAAGCTGCACAACCCGCTTCTTCCTTCTTCGACCGTAGCACTGTTCCTGGTTCTTCGTGCAGAGGAAGGTATAACGGAAGTCCCAACACAGCTTTTTTAACATTTTTAACCTAAGCTCGGACCGCTAGCAGCGTCTTCTTCTCCAAGCAGCATTACTAATGTGATGGTGTGGAATCTTGCACGTAATTATCCGTGCTTGCCTCAATCCACAAACCCAAAAGAGAAAGGGTACTTTTTTTAATTTTCTTACTTTCTTTTGCGAACGGTAGTTCTTTTTTGGGCCTTGATTCAAATTTAACAATTTTTTTCTTCAAAGTATAGAACATTCTGTTATTCTTATTAGCTTTAGCAGAACAACTGCAGTTGGAAGAACAAGCTAAGAGAGCTAGTTCACTAGAGAAAGGTTTTCTGGGTATCCATTCTAGCTCCCCCATGCTTTCCATGGACATCACCAAGGCACAGATTCTTATTCCGTTGCTGCTTGCCTAGCTCAACTACTATTAGATGGCTTGTTCTTTCCATTTCTCCTTTATGTAAGTTTCAATTTATATTAGCTTTTGTCTGCTATACATCAGCAATTTTGAGGTATCAAATCGTCACTATTAATGAATCTATTGTTGATAGAAGTAATCACATTCAGAGACCAGCGACTAGCTTGCCTTCTATTATTTTACTTTTCAATTTTATTACAGGATTTTTGTTTTGAGTTTTTTTTTTTTAATTTTTTGGTGAATGGATATTTAACAGATGGGAACATTGTTTCAGTTCTTGATGTTATTCACATCACTCATGCTGCAGTTGCTATAGTAAGAGTTTACTGCAATTGAACTTTGATTCTAATGTTTTGGACACTTATTTTCTCTTAGTTTTCACGTTTTTCTTTGCGAATTAATTAGTTGTACTGCACTTGAATGAATTAAGCTGTTGAAAATTTCTGATCATCTGATCCAATCTATGTTCGACCAGTAAGTTGGCTTGCTGTCACTAAATTTGATGATGTTGGTTGTCTGTAATTTCTGGTTCATTTGGTGTGGAGAGATTCATCTGTCATTCTTTTGTGTGTTCATGAGTTTGCTAATTTGTTGCTTCTAGCCTTGGGCTGATAGCTCATCAGATGCTCTACCTTCTATGTTGGAGTTGTTTTGGTTAAAGCTTCATGCAGCTTTAATTGATTCCTTCTTATACCAATGCACTTATAGTTGATCTCCGAAATAACTATGGCAATTTCATACTCGTGTTGCACTTGAATATGAGATCATAGAATAGCAAGAGCTGTAGGCAGCGATGGACCAACTATCTCATGTCAGGAATCAAGCGTGGTAACTTCACAAAAGTTTTGATGTTATGATATGTAAATAAATAAGAACTGAGTTGTAAGCATGTAATTCTAACACTCAATATTGGATATTTACTTCTATAACACGGTGTCATAAATCTATGTATGATGTGTATTTCACTTTTAAAATGGAAGTAATTGAGGGATTTTTGATTTGATGTTAAAAAGTCAAGTGGTATGCACATAAATACGAGTGTTTAGGTGTTAGATATGACACAAGAATTGTACTGTATCTAAATGTCCCACATATATAAGCCATGATGGTGAATCTAGCATATTTTATTTGATGTTAAATATTTAATTGGTGTGCTTATACATTTTAATGTTTTGATGTTATATATGTAGAAAGAATTGTGTGATATGTATCTAAATGTCACATATATATAAGCCTTGATTAAGAAATCTGGTATTTTTGATTTAATGTTAAAAATTTAAGGGCTATGCATGTAATTAGAATGCTTTGGTTTTATATATGTAAATACATAAGAATTGTGACAAATGTTTGTAAGAGTCCCTTATATGCAAGCCATGACGGTGAAATCCATCATCAAAGGCAATCACTTCGGGTCTTTTAGAGGTCTACTCTTCTCAAGCAGTGGGGTTACAACAGTCTGGACAAGTCATGTGCTGAGGTGGTCGCATCTTCCCTGTTGGATATATTCTTTTCGATTAAAATGGAGTTTAGTCATTAGATGTGTAACACATAAGAATTGATTGGTATGTATGTAAACACCTAAATCGCTGTGTGTGTGTGTTGTTATTAGATGTGTAAACACCTAAATTTTATTTTTTTGTATTTCTACCGTCCATATTGGCGTCAATAATAATTCTATTAGTTGAAATGTATGCATTTTGAGGCTTATAATATTAAATTCTTCTTGTAACGGAACAACATTTATATGTTCAATGGCAATTCATCGCCGAAAGGTCATATTTTCCCAAATTATTTGGAGGATGGGATTGCATTTAGTGTTGCTTTCTGGATTTTAATGCTTTTTTTATATTTTTATGTTTTTAATTATTTGATATAAATATAAAATTTTTTAATTATTAAAACTTCTTAATTATTTATTAATATAAATTTATTACTCAAGAAATAACTTGTTTAATATAAAAGTTATTTTATATTTTGTTTTAAATAGTTTTATTTAAGATGGGTAGAATGATCATTTTTTCATAAATAGCTGCCCGAAAGCTGATTTCACATAACTGCACCTAATAAACAACCAGCTTCCTCACAGTTGATTCAGTGCGAGCAGCATTTTCAAAACGAATGAGCTTGTGTTTTTAAAACGCCACGGCACCAGTCGCTTATCCTGATAATTTCTCCTTCCGCATGTTAACCNTGAGCCAATGGGGCAATCAGTTTGGATTCATTCATGTTTCGGTTCCCAGCTGCAAGGATGCTGAGAAAGTTGATCCTTTGACGTTTGTTCTCAAAGGGAGACAGATTATTAGGGCTAAGAGGAAGTCGCTTGGTGTTTATTTAACTGGGAGGATGCTGGAATTGTTGAGGAAGCATAGAGGCTCAGAGGTAATTAGTTAATTTATGGAATGTTTACATATATACACTGCTTTATTCTCATTTATTTACATATCTGACAGACTGACACTTTAATTTTTTACTTTTGTGTGAGATGTTACCCATGCAATGAAAAGGTGTATTTCACTTTTTATTTTAGTTGGGATAGTGTTATTTTTTATGAGATATGAAAGTTTTGGGTGGTCTAAATGTAAAGAAGTAAAGTTGAGGTGTTATATATGTAAATACATGAGAATTGAGTGATGTTTATGTAAATGCCTCTGGATTTATTTAAGGAAAATTTCCGTACATAGCACACAATTATTGCGTATTTTTATATCCAACACCTAAACTTTCATATCTACATTTATGACACTTGGTGTCATAAACATATGATGCATGAAAAGGTACATTACACTTTAAAAAGTTGTAGTAGTTGTATATTTCATCTGATGTTAAAAATTTCAGTGCCATGTGGCTATTTATGTAAATCCATAATAATTATGTGGTATTTATGTAAATGCGACATTTATAACTGGATCTGTTAAATTTATTGGTGATTTGTTAATAGCATTTCATCATTTAAGTAATTTTTTTTATATATATATTTTAATTTTGGGTGCCATTGTATGCAGGTGGCAGCTGAATTCATGCATAGAACATTGATGAACACAAGCGCTACAATATCCAACATGACAGGTCCCATGGAGCAAATGATGATGGGGAAAAATCCCATTAGCAATTTCTATTTCATGGTTGTAGGCGTCCCTCAGGTAATTATTTTTAATAATAATATTAATAATAAGAGAACAAAAACAGTTGGGCATTTACATACATACCATTCAATCCCTATTTATTTACATGTCCAACATCCAAACTTTGTTTTTTT